>VYXH01009260.1:0-15980 GCA_013397275.1 Burhinus bistriatus | reverse complement strand
TTTTTTTTTTTTTAAACTTCTCTATATTTAATAGTCCTACAACACACATTTCAACTTTTTTCTCCAGAGCTATTACACTGGACAAAAGGAAGGCTTCATCAGGAAGCAGATTCCTCCAACGACTTTCGTCACTTCTCCTTTCCCTGATTATGTCCGTTGGTACTAAAATATTTGCTTCCATTTACTCTGACTCTACAAAGAACGAAGCTGCTTTTGGCAATCCCTTTATGGAAGGATAATATGCTACAGGATCACCTCCTTCCTGAAGAAAGCTTCTGAGAAAAAATTTAGAAAGTATATATAAATTACATCTCATTAATCCACTCTGCCTTACTATAGCATGGTACTGATGGAGTAAATTAAAAGAACGTAAGTTGAAATCAGAAACCGCAAGGCTGCCGGTGCCCTTTGACTAAATCCATATAGCTATGCCGTCAGGGCTGAAGGCAGTTCCTGACTTGGTTTGGTTAATTACAAACCATTCACGGATCCTGGTTCAGGTTTCACTTGCAACTCACAGTTCTTTGTAATATCCAGGCTTATCAGTCAAGATTTTTTACTTCCCACTCCAGAGTTCATGACAAGCTATGCTGGACACGAAGTTGAAAGGTGCTGCACAGACCCCCTGGAGACAAGCAAAACAACACTCATATAGCACAGGTTATTTACAATGATAATTAAGCCACACACACTTCCACGCTCAGGGATGCTGGAAAAAAACAAGTAAAACCCCGGTTTATCTTAACACTTTAGACAACCCTGATTGTAAAGACGAACTGACACAGCTTAGTAAATAATTAGAACCTCAAACAAATCTCTAGTATTTCATAACATACACTGCTAAAACTAAACATGATCCTTCCTCTGATATCTGCTTTCAGTTTCTTCCTTTAGCAGAGCTAATTGTTCCACTCCCCTCCCTTGGTAGGCTCTATGAGTAATCCAGTTATCTTTCTCTTTAGGTCTTATGCTTTTTTTACTTTTTTTTGTTTTTTTTAATGAAAAAATATTTGCAGCTGTTCTATTTTATCAGATTATTTTCCTCTCTCTCCTTTATTCTATTCCATATCTGGTCTATACTTGCTTCTTTAGTGAACATACCAGTTTCCTTCCTAGAACCATGAAGGATTTACTTAATTATAGACAGAGGAGTTAAAATTCTTTCAAGCTCAATCAATACTAAAGACTGCAACTGTGTTCAAGATTAAAAAGGATCCTTGATTTGTTAAGTTCTGCATGCAGTTTTCTGGTTTTGGCCTTTATTTCACATTTTGAAAAAAACAAAACAAAACAAAAAAAACCCCAAAACAAAACAAGGTACACAGTGAGGTGAGGATGAGAGCTTATCAATAACTGTAGTTGCCTACAGTTCACGTGTATGTTCACTTCAAAACTAGATCACTTTTTCTTTCTGCCATCTAGGATAGGATGTGCTGATTTCCCACCTGCTCTCATGTTCAGGATCCTGGGGAGCACCTTCTGCACCTTTTTAGTTTCTTCTGAAACGCAAACCTCTGCAAGTAGGAGAGAAGGAAAGGGAAACGATGGCTGGGGGCAAAAGGTACTTGTAGATTTATGGATCTCAAAGAACTCTGATTGCTGGTAAGCAACATCTCTCTTGATGTCCACTCAATAATCCACACAGGCTTCCATGCAGCGCGTGACTCCCAGCAGCTATCCTCAGGTTATGTAACTTTGTGATAGTTGATCACATAGTCCTTCATTAGAAAGCAATTACTGTAGATCTCTTCTGTCAAGCGTGAGATCAGCTCTAACATACCGCTTAACGAAGACATAGGCGGAGCTTGATATTTAGAGAAAGCTACAGGCAGACGTTTGTGTCTGGTAACAGTTTGTTCACCAGGCTACTGACCACAAGATCAGGCATTTGCCTAAGAAAAATAGCAGCTACTGTTCGGCTTGGGAGCACAAGAGCTATCACCTCATCTATTAATGCTGGAAGAGGTCAGATCTCCTACAGCGTAACTGCTCTCCTGAAAGATTGTTACTAGGACATTGGAACAAATTTCTCACACATAGTCTAGAAATAAGGATCTTACTCACTGTTCTGCTAGGAAGAGCCAAGGAAGTAGGTTACATTCCACACATTAGATCTACTAGATCTCCTGAATGGAGAGAGACATTGTAACACCTTGTTTCTCAGCATCCTATATGTCTGTGGAAAGATCTTTGAAGATGGATGGACCAGGCTTGTAAGGCAGTAAAAAGACTACCTGAATTTCACAGCCACTGCCAATTCCACATGGCAACTCAGTATCCAGTATCATTAAGAAATGTACCAGCATGGTCTCCAAGCAAAGTAAACCCTGATAGACAAAAAAGAAGAAAGCGATGAATGAACTATGTATGACTTACTGGTCAGCACTCTGGGCTGCTGCCTGGAAAACTCCTGCGTGGTCAAAAGAACTGGAACCCACTGATGTTTGATTATGAAATCCAGACCAAGGACTCCTTAATTTGAAGCTGCTGCCATTGCAAGGAAATTATTTACGATTTATGACCAAAACCAAGCGGAGAATTGAGGTTTCTTTCTCATAAATGTTGGACAGGTGCCATCATCCACTAGCCTTAGAAATCTCTCAAGGCATGTAGGATTCCAGTAGTCTGAGGTTTGAAGAGTGAGAGGCTATCAAATAGGACGTGTGTAATACATTTTCCATGAGTCTCTGAACAAACCAGAATGCCGCAGTCAGAAATAGCAACATATTAAAATGCAGAAGCCATACAACAAGCTATATTGGCTTCAGTGCCCTACTGACTGTATTTAATGAAGCCTGAAGGGATGACTGTTCAGGTTGGAGAAGCAGCCGGATAATTATGGGTGATGCACAGTGAAAACGTATCACCCTACAGTTTGAAAATCGAAACTGCTTCAGGAAAGAAGAATAGGATTACTTTACTACAGCATTCATACATTTTTACTCTTTAATAGAACCTAGAAGACCGCTGTCTCTGAAGTAGCTGTGCTGAACAGTGTTTGTTCCAGTTTAAAACGGTAACAAACCAAGCCCTTTTTATATGGCACACGAGGATGCTAGAAAGTGACCATACTGGTCAGTGGATCTGACACTTGAATATATGTTACTTGAGGAGGAATTATCTATCAAGGAGCTGTAAAAACTATTCTAAGATGGTGAGGGAGAAGAAAAAGAAAAAAAGAAAAAAAAAGGAAAAAAAAAAAGAATGAAAAGAATAAAAAGATGACAGTGCTGCTTGTGCAGCTGAAGGCTGAAATCAGAGTGTTAGTTCCTTCCTTATTTTTAAGAGAAACAGTACTGCAGCACCTCTGTTATAATAGGTTTTTCTCTACTCCTTGATAAGCAAAACCAAAACAAATTCTCCTTTCCTCTTAAAATATATATATCTATATCTCTCTATATATATAGTTTGTGTAAAAAAACCTCCAGGAAAATAGCGCCATGTGGGAACAAATCTCAGGGCAAAATCGAGAAACGTATTTAAGGCAGACTAATTTTCACCTCTTAGAAATGCAAGTTACACAAACTGCAACTTCCTCAGACTCCCACCCACTTACCAACATCCATTTATATTCCTTCAGTCAACTCAAAAGTACAGTCATCTGCCTTCAGTGAAATCAAAAGTGGTGTAATATATGATAAAAAAGAGAGAAAAGGTAAGCAAAGAACTTCTGTGACTATCTTAAAAAGCAGCTTTCTAGCATAGAAATTATTTCCAATTCTAATTATTTACATACCAACAACTATGTCAGGTAAGTTCTTCCCAAAAATCAGGAATAGACTTCTCATAAATGAGTACACAAGCCTAAAACATCAGACTTTAAAAACAAGTTTCTTTTGAACCCTAATCTAGACTTCATAACTGAAAAGCAAAATTAAGCAAACCTGAACAAGTTTACTAACCCAGTTTTTATTAGCTGTAAAAAAAACCCCAACCTCTTGGTTTTCAGCCATATCTGCTCAAGTGAGGAGCATAATGCTGGCACAGCACTGTAAGAAAAAAGATGAGGTACTGCCTCTTTTGGAAGGAACACAGACACAGACTGACAGCTAGGTCAGGGAGGAATACCACTTTTCATTGCTATGACAGGCGCCTTATGCGATCTTACTTAGTCACCACAGCTGAGTACCTGAAAGATTAATAAGGGTTCTTTTTCTTTCTGCTTATTTTGCAGGTTAGACGAGTTTCTTCTTTTATTTATATTCCTTCTTCCTCTACTAATGCACCAACTTGATGAAACCGTTAAGCTGATTTTGAGTCAAGCCCATTCTGACCTACATGGCAATTATGCATAAAGATGACTGGAAAAAAAAAAATGAACACTTCCACGTGTCCAAGGTTGCATAGAAATATTAATTCTTTTATTAATAATTACTTTAATAAATACCAAAGACCATACATGGAAAGTGTAAGATATATTCAACCCCCTGCCTTTTAGGACCACGAATAAAGGATTTTATTGATGAAGGAACATCAGTCATTAACACCTGTATTTCTGTCATGGGATCAAAGTTCTTATTCAAAAGCAAGCATGGTTTACACGGAGTGCTCATGGTAATTGATTCCCACAGATGATGTTACTGAACCTGCATTTAAAGAAAATGCTTGAAATTTGATTTGAGTGATCATATGTGCATGTGCATGTATTCAAACATTCTTGAAAATTTTTTAAATAACAGATATAATATTTTTCCTTTTTTGACAGACTTTAGTAGTTCTTTCAGAAATCTTCATTGCAGAGAGTACTAGAACATAATAAAAAGTCCAAGAACATGAACATGTGAAGCCAAATATTCTAAGCCTAAGCAGCTATACTGCTGTTAGTTACAACCATCTAATTCGGACAGGAAAGGTGGAAAAACATAATGAACAGGGATAATACCAAAAATACATTTCCTCCAAACATTTGATGCTGAACCCAAGTTAGCATTGTGGGCATCTCTCATTTTTCAAAAAACAAAATTAAAAATCAACTTAATTATACATTTGATAAATTTTGCCCTGTGTACTACCATCCTCATTTCAACCATATGCACAGTGTCCTTGCCCTCTTAATTTGTTTTTTCCCTACAACTTTCTGCTCTCTCCACCCAGCCCAGCTTCATGCATGACTCTACAGCTACCCTGTCCTCAGCCTCACATATTGGTCACGTTCACTTAAAAGCAGCCTTATACTCAGGCGCAGTTAGTATTGGGAGACTGCTCACAATCAGTCCACATACATTACTTCAGAGCTCATGAGACTACACCAATATCTGAAAGTCACTCTTCTTCTGTCTCAGATTTTGGATTTTCTGCACATCCATATGCCAAACAGGGATCAAAGAGAAGGGACCAAATGGTGAATCTGATCCTCAAGTACATTATACAAGCATAAAACATTTTTTTCATAATTTCTGGTTAAAAAACCATAACATGTACATTTCTACCAATACAAGTACTACATTTTTTAATACACTTGTGCAAAACTTAATTCCAGGAGTCTTTGAAGGAGTTCCTCCTTTTCCCTATGCATACTTTGAAGAATGGCTGTGCACTGTTGCTATTGATCATACTCATTGTTTTTCCCCAGTGCTGCCGATGCACAGCTCACCAAAACAGATAGGGAAAGACAGCATCTGAGGAAATTGTGTCCAGTCCGTAAGGACATGTAACTAACCAGGTACCTACCAGCCTTTCAATACTACTGCTTTCTGGCAGCCATTCTTTCACCTGTTCCATTTATGGTTTTTTCTAGAATTAGCCAGAATTAGAACCAGAATTAGAACCAGAATTAGCTTTTTAAGGTAAAATTCACCATTGTACATGCAACAAACATTAAAGATCTTTAATCTTAACAGATGACCAGTACAGCATTAAATTAAGCTATTGAATGAAAAGTAAACAAATACAAAGCTTGTAAGCAGCGAACCTGTTAAAAAAAAGGAGGGGAAAAACTCTGAAGACGTGATATGAAAGATCAGTTGCCTTTTCAGAAATTCATGATATGATTTGTCATGCTCCTTGCAACAAGAAAGGTCATTATTTACCTTTTTGCTCTGTCATAGCTAAGGTGGAGTTCAAAATGTCGATGCATAGTTTTGCTGATAAATTAAAATGTACTTGTTCCTCAAGTGACGTGAACTTCAGCCGCACCAAAGAAAACAGTGTTCTGCAAACAATCCACGTGGGTCTTCACATATAGATTTGCAAAAGAGTTCTACAAGAGTATACTCACTTGGGAGGGAACAGGAGTCTAGTCTCTATTTCCAATCTTGTGAACAAGAAAGCCCAGATATCCCTCTGCACAACCGAATGACCCGATATTAGGTTAGAGAGTTATGCCCCTTTTTGTCCAGTATCACCCAAAATGAAAGATAGACCCCTGCTTAGCCCTATCATCCCGAAATTATTTTATAACTTGTCAATTATGGTACATTTCTGGAAGACGCAGGTGTGGATTTGAACGCTTTCACGCTGAGGAAAGAACGGTAACCAAGTCTCTCACTTTCTTAGGAAGCTCTCTCAACTACAATAAACAAGTAAAAGAGAAAATCCTATTACATTAAGAGTCCACCCATAGTAGAGGGGTCAGCGCTTTGGATTTTCAGTGCACACAGCTGCCTATACTCTAAAGAAGCTCAGAAATTCAGACATCCTACTGTGCTAGTATGTCCATTTCAGCAAGGTGGCAGCCCCAGTGAAATGCAGGATGACCGAATTTCTCTTTGCATAGGCACAAGCTCTAATTTCTATGCTAAAAACGCAGTAAATATTACTTTAAAAGTTGCAGCTGCAGAGAACCATCAAATTGGTTTCCCGAGTTGCAAATGCCTTTTTAATCACCTTCAGTACAGCAGGAGGACTGCAAGAAAATGCTTAGCAGAATCATGAACTTCAAAGGAACCATACCAACAGAATGTCATGGTTGGCAATGAAAAGCAGAACAGTAGAAAGCAAGCACTGGGAATTATTTTCAACAAATTTCTCAAGACATGTCAAACAAGTGAAGATAAGAATTTTGTCACTGGGCAGAGAGACGTCTTTTTAGACCGATCAACTTCTGAACAGAGGTCCTGGAAGAATCCCAAAGTTGTCACTAAAAATGAAAAACAGCATTTCTTGTACATAAATTGTTAAGCCTTAGTTAAGAACAATTGTTAAGACAGTGATGGAACCTGCTCTCTTTTGCATCATCGTGAATAGATAATAAATCTGGTGAAGGTAATGAGCAATTGAAGCTGGAGAATGGGCTTTTATTCAACGTTCAGAGACACAAAGTCAGAATCATATGCAATGCAAAGTCACTCAAGTTGTCGTGTATTTAGAACTTGTTATACATGTTTATATTCAGTTACATCTATGTAAGGGAGAGGTGTATGTTAGACAATGGTCTATTTTAATCTCTGCAGTCTTCCTACCTTATCTCTTATGGACCCTCTTATACAAGCTCAACCAGAATTTGTCTAAAAATCTGGCCAGGCAAATAGCTGTGTCCCATCATGAGAAATGCAGTTCTTAAAAGTCATTGCATGATGTAACCGGAGGGACACCAGGGTGGAAGAAATATGCCTTTGTCTGATGATCAGATAGTTTCTATCTGACAGTTACATGGTATGAATAAACAAAAGGTTGAATAAACAAAGATGACACCAAAGATACGCTCATACAGCTACAACAATGGGGAAAATACTGAAGGTAGGCCATCAAACAATCATCAGTATTTCTGCTACGTACTGAATATGTAGCAATATAGTATTAAGCATGAGTGAAAAAAATGTATTTGTAACCAAACTAACTTCTCTTATCTGTTAGCTTTAGTATTAACACTTCCCTTAGGGTACCAGGGAATAGTGCCAAAAAAGGCCTCACTTGTAAATAGATTAGATATAAAAGGGCAACATGTAAATATTTTTACCAGTCACTAAGTGGTATGGATTAAAATATAATAGGAAAAGTTCAGTACAAACTGGAAGATAAAGGAGAGCCATTTCAAGTATTTGCATTTATCAAGTGAATGACTATTTTTGCTACTTTAACCTACTAATGTACAGTTCTCACCAAATACTTTCACACCCAAGACAGAAAAGAATTATTTTGCAACAATTTAAAATTCTAGATGAATGCTGATCACTCTATACAGATTGAAAAGGTACATTCCTTAATCATCTATCACTAAAACTAGGCTAAATATTTATGAATTTAAATCTGCTTAAAAATATTTTTTAAAAAATCTAATATTGAGATGCAATTAATACAAGATAGTCTAATAAGCATGATATTTCATTCCAGTGACAAGATAAGGCAAGAGAACAAAAAGATTTTCTTACAGAAAACCAGCGATTTTAGCTATATTCATGGGGTTTTCCTCCACTTCAACTGACATTTACAGACTTGATCTTTTACATCCCTTAAGGAAAACAATAGTTTTGCAAATCATTAAGTGAATGTGTTTGTGTTACAGACAATGTATCACTATGAAAACTGTAATTTTTCCTCATTTTAATAGGGATTTTGGTCACACCCAGGATTAGCGGCAGTATCACATGGAGTGTTTGATCAGTAACACACCAGATATTGACAAGAAAGCTAGACAATGATCAAGATGAGCTATTCTTTATTAAGCACAAAACTTGTGTTTTCTTACATCAGTATTCTTGTCAGACTGCCTCTAAAAACAAGACTGGATTAATTACTTTTAATCATTAGTTATTCTTAAATTTAATCCACACTACATTCTGGAGACAAAAGTAGGAATTTTCTGTAAAATCCCTATTTATAAGGGAGGTACGACAATCATCAAAGAACTTCTCAGTGAGAACATCAGTTCAGTGTGATCACGCACTGACACCTAGTGAATACTTGCAGTTAAGAAATCCTGTTGCTTATCTTCTCATTGCCCATGCAGGACCAATGTTACCAATATATTCATGCTGACAAGATGTTTCCCATATGGAGTATGTTTCCCTTCTTCTAATTAGAGAGACATTAGGATGAGCAGTATTACTTGTACACAAGCATGAGAACACACATATAGCATGCAGTATCGGATCTGCTCAAAAAAACGTGTATGGCCCTGTAAATGAGCCAGTACCTCGTTTTATTTTTCATCCATAATGACAGCCTAGTGACTAGTGCACAGTATGTCAATGAGACCAACCAGACAAACAAGTTCTTAGAGATGAGATGTATTTTGCAAACCTCCATCTCCACTCAGGGAATCAGCTGGCTCCACACACAGCACAATTGTTTTGTTTCCGTTGTGTAGCAGATGGTGATGGAGATGATCTGAAAAGCCCTTAAACGTGAACGGCACATGCTGAGGAACAGTAGAGACTGCGACCAGAGGATTTATAACCGAGAACAATCTGGGGTCAGATTATGTCATCACACTGTCACTCCTCCTAATGCCTCTCAACAGAGATGCAGAAGCGAGCTGTTTGACCTATTCATCCAGCTTCATGCCGAATAAGCAGCCCCACATCCTTGCCATATACAATGGAAAATATCTGATGTTGCAACTCACAACCCTTCTTATTCTTTAATTGCACTTAAAGGATCCCTTCTCCTAAACTTTGCCCATTTCTCAAGCACAAAGCCCCAGCTAGCAACTATCTTGTCTCTCAAATTTTCAGGGAGCACTTCTCATAGCAAATTATTTAGTGAAAAACTGCACTGCCTAGTATTACAAGCAAAGCCAGAAAAACAAATGTCAAAATAAACCTTCAAGCCCTTACAAAT
This sequence comes from Burhinus bistriatus, assembly GCA_013397275.1. Taxonomy (NCBI): domain Eukaryota; kingdom Metazoa; phylum Chordata; class Aves; order Charadriiformes; family Burhinidae; genus Burhinus; species Burhinus bistriatus. The sequence continues at coordinate 6,260 of VYXH01009260.1, read as the reverse complement.
GGGTTGAGGTTGTGTTGGGAGGCAGGGGAGGAGGTGGTATGCAACACACTGCCAGATGCTATCAGTCGCCATAAATCTTTGCAGACCCATGTTCAAAATTCCAGCTTTCATACCCCGACTTTCTTGAATTGCCAAACATCAGGATGCCCCAAAATCACACACAGCAGTCTGAATGATACACTACTGCAGGCCATAAGCTTTTTTACAAAATTAGCACTGAACTGATTTGAAAGTTGTTTTTCATGAGAAGGGTAACATAGAGGCCTAAACAACATGCACCTACCACGTTCAATACCTGTCCTACAAGGTCAGGGGAGGGGGTGGTGTAAAAATCAGTCATTTCAGAGCTTCTAGCTTCACTTGAAAAAAATGATACTGTCGCACACTTCAGTGTACCCAGGGTATTCATGCCTGGGTATGGGTGTGAAGCTCAATTTCTCTCTCATGTAGATCTAAGTTACTTTGTCACAGCTATGACATACACAGGTGATAGCACTAGTGAAAAATCCTTTACAAACAGGTATTTGGGTTATTACCTAAGTACTAAGTTGCCCTACTCCTGTACAATACCTCTTGCAGAAGTGCATGTCTTTGGATGAGTAGCTTCAGTTGCAGAGATCAATGTAGTGTTTTTTCATTTTCATGATTCCATAATAATCCTACATGTGTGTGTGGTGTCAGTGGCAGGGGGAGACAGGTCTCCCAGCCCAAACCACAGGAAGACCAGCAGGCCACTGGCAGCAGACTTTACTTTCCAAATTTGTTTTTAATGCATCTCTAAATCGCCTTTCAGATGTCATGAAGATTATCTTTCCTAGTTGTACTATTCAGAGGCTTTTACAACATAAACAGTAATTGCCTAGCTTACCTATGCTGTTTGTTTCAGTAACTACATCATTCCCATTTTCTTTTTTACCAGTTCAAAAACTCCAAACAAAGCAAAACAGAAAAAACATCCATACCAGGGGGGTGTGGAGGGAACTTGACAAATCTGAATTGGCTTCTTTTTTTGGAAAAAGTGCTCAAAAAGAAAAACAACAACACAGAAGAGCTATCTAATTTAGAAAAAATTACCCATGCCCTAAGCATACTGGGTACAGTATTTTGAGATTCTTTAGTTAAAACGTGTAAGTCCATTTAAAAAGTAAATATTTTATGAATGCATCTTGGAAACAAGCCCAAGCCAAAGTAAACATTAGCAGAAGCCAATGCAAATCCTGAGCAACTTAAACTCTCATTACTTTTTATACACATATACAATGTTCACAAATAAATGCACATACAAATTTGTATGCATATACAATGGCCTTCTGTTTGTCAAGACTCCAATTGGAAGATGACACGTTTTCCATGTTATCACTACAGTAAGCCTTTACAAATTTTCCACCATCTCATACTATGTCAAAAATTAGAACTGGTAACTCTATTCTTGTCAAATAGGAATTCACATTTATGTGTAATCTTACAGACAAAACACAGATTATCAAGAGGAGGGATGGGGTTGGGGGGAGACAGCAGGGTGCCTGATCAGCTTTCACAGATCAAAGTTTCTTCCGTAATAAAGAAAATTTATACCCCCTCAAACCATATACAGTATTCTGCTTTGCAGCTCAAAAATCCTTGTTGCCATGGGAACTGCAAAAAAAGCCAGTCATGACATAGCAAGGCTGTAACAGAAACAAGTCTGCTGGGAAATTAGCAGTAGTCCAGGTTTTCCTATCAAAAATGCTTGGGTATTTTCAACCTGAAAACAAAACGCTTCCTCAAATCTTACTTCTAAACTCTCCTTCCACAAATATTTTGCAAATTTTCACTAAAACCTGCTCACATATATACATTTTTTTATGGAAAATAAGGTAAGCAAATTAGTGTTTAAAATATACCATATACAATGCAAGAATGCCAACTCATATATATGTCCTTTCCAGATATACTTGGTACAAAGTGCACACTAATGATTTACAGTGTTCAGTCCATCTACACATAGGGCAATAAACAGATCTTAAAAAAAAAACCAAAACCAAGACTAAAGCACTTGATGAGAAGTACACAAAAAAAAAGAATATTGCATAAGTCAGACTGTACAAAGCAAGATTTATAATGCAATTGTTTAAAACAATATTTCAAGCTTAGTTATACATGCAATTTGTCCTTTGTATCTGTGTTTTCACCAGGTAACAAAAATTACTGTTTGATTACTAAAATAGAATATCGTGCCTTTTGGGAAGGCAGTTGGCACTTCAAAGCAAAGTGAAAAAATCAATGTCAAACCTAGAGTCACGCAATTCCCACTTGAACACAAACAGTTCCCAGAAGTGTGAATAAAGAAAACCAAGCTGCTGATCAAAGGATCCATGTAATAACATGGAATTCATACTATCAAACATACCCTTTTCAGAACCCCATTATAATCTTATAGAGGTGCTAGATTTATTTTCCTGTCAAACATGGATATGATATAAAATATCTTGAGAACACCACATGAAAAGCACTACACAGAAATGCTGTTACAATGATGTGACCTTTAGGCCATAAGCTGATTTGTAACACAACAATGAAGTTGGGAAGAACGCTAGAGAAAACAGTTTTGCAGAACAGTATCTACAAAAATTACTTTTGCACGTCAAAGCAGTCTCAATATATATTTTTAACTACATTTTTCTTTTAACATTGTAGCTACTTAAGTATCAGATTATGACAAACTACTTTAAAAAGAAACCTTGGAAACTAAATACAAGTCTTATCTGCAGACTGGTTCATGGTTCCAGATGGCTCTGCAGAACCGTTAATTAGGAAATACATTCTTTTTTATCTGTTCTAACAACACTTGCTTATCAGACAGCACGTTATACAGAACATAGTACCAGTGAAACCAATTAGCTGTGATTAACTCTTCATTTCACCACCCTCCCCGGAGCACAGATTAGGGCAGCTACCCACAATTTAGCCATGCCTGCTCTGTTTTTTGAGCTAGCCTGCATACCCTGGCAGAGAACTGCATGGGTCTTGCGAAATGCTTTGACAAATCATCAAATAACTGAGGATATTCAGAGCAGTGGAAGGCACTCCCAATGGAGAGTGTACTCACCTGGGAAATGCAACAGGCTTTTTTTTTTTTTACCTGTCAAAGCCATACAGTAAACAGGATGATGGTGGTTTGGGGGTGTGTGGTGTACATGATATCTGGATCTTTATTATAGCTTGCAAAAATTGCAAATCTATTTAAACTGGGCTCAAGAAGTCAAGCCATTTACCACACCAAAGTGAAACAGTTAAGCATGCAATGCTTTTAAAGGTGAAGTTTTATATTCATAATAGCGCGGCAGTAGTTGTTTTACAAGTTTTTAAAATAAGCAAAAATACAAGTGTCTTTTCCTCGGAGGTGACTGGTGAGGAAAAAGGGCTGTGGAGTCAGAAGTAACTAATATAATACAACAAAGTATGCTACAAATAGTAAAACACACAGGAAAATATTTAATCTTCTAGATCATTTTCTCTGCATATATCAGTCCTTCACTTAACAGTGCATCTATTTGATGAACCATTATTTCAGTAATACAGAGGCTCTGCATTTCTTAGATTCATACAAAAGTTAGGCAGCCATCTTCACTGCTAGAGACATGCAACTCTCCTTTTCCTCCAGCTCACAGTGTCTCTAAATTAGTCACCATCAATCACCTGTAGAAGAGTCTCCTATTTATATTCAGCTGTTTAGAAAAGAAACCAAATCACAGTTCAGCCCCATTCACCCCTCTCTTGACTTGGAACAAACAGATTGATGTATTACATCAGTGCTGAAACATCTGTCTGTGGTTAAAGTGAGCTGCTACTTCTACTACCGTACTATCCGCATGACAAATACCAAACCAGACTGTATTCTGATCTGTAGCCTCTCTACAAGGCCATTTGTTTCCAAAGTACAACAGTTTACAATAGTAGATACGCACTGTAACAACACAATTACAATCTCCAGCAGTTGCTTATTTACCCCCCAGCTGTTGCTATGCAATCACAAAGATATAAAATAATTTTAAATTGTCATTAGAGCGACCTAACAGAATCCAAAATCTAAGCAGTAAGGCACAAGACATATAACAATGATAAATTCACAGTAAGGTAACATCGCATGCTGCAAACACTTCTCAGTCTACTGCGCAAGTAAGGGTCCCCACAGAATGAAGAAGTCAACATGTATTCGAGTGCTTTATATTCCAGAAATCTGAGACTACCTAACTCAAGTTACAAATAGATTTCTCTAGGTTCAACCAAACTTACACCACATACTGCAGAAAGTTTGGTTTATTTCATGATAAGAGCTAGACAGATCTAAAGAGCTCCATCTACGATATCTGAGAACATTTTAAAATAAAGGATGCTTAGCCACAAACAAACATAAATAGACACAATCTCCGAGTTCTCTAATTTTCTGGCTCTTTATTGCATTCTCTACCTTAAACAAATGATAGATGAGATTAAGTGACTCGCCCTCAACTAGTGAGGTGTGTTGCTGGGCTAGCCTGAACTATGCTTCATACAATAAATATAACATATCAAAACAAAAACCACAGTTAAGAACAGGCATACAGAAAGGGCAGACCCTTACTTATAGCTAATTTTTAAAAGCGGTGTTTTAGAGATCACAATTACTATAGCATGCTTTCCTCTGGCAAAACTAAACAGCACAGAAGTCATCCTGGGGTCACCCTAGGGTATGCCACTCTAGCATCTTTGCCCTTGTGTCTTTATTTACTTTACCACTTCCTAGAGTAAATATGTTAAAATTTACAAACTTCTTAGAGCTTGTTTCCCACACATACTATTTCTCCAATTTGCACATTGATGAAACAAAGACAACCAATGTGGACATGCAGTCATTTGTGGTGGACTTCAGTTAACAAATCTTCCCCCAGTAAAACACATGGAATCACAGAATAAGCGAGCTTAGAAGGGATCTTTAAGATCATCGAGTCCAACCATGAACCTAACACTGCCAAAACCACCACTAAACCATGTCCCTCAGCACCACGTCTACACATCTTTTTAAATAACTCCAGGGATGGCGATTCCACCACTTCCCTGGGCAGCCTGTTCCAATGTTTGATGACCTTTTCGGTGAAGGAATTTTTCCCAGTATCCAATCTAAACCTCCCCTTGCACAACTTGAGACCATTTCCTCTTGTCCTATCAACACATCCTCATTCAGAACACTGCAAAATCAGGTGGGTACAATTCATCCGTTTTGAGTGAAAGAACATGGGAATCTGAGCACATCTTTCATCCTGAAGCAACCTTTTTATTCTTTAGCTCTGCTAGTCTGTGCCAGCCACTGCCCCTGCCCAACGGTTTGTCTTTCCTGCCTACTTAGACCAGAAGGTGTTTCAGGCAAGGAAAGAACTGGTGGCATCTGCTGCTCCAGAGTTTGCTGCACTGAGCAGATTCAGAACATAGCTCTCACACAGGACTAGCACAGTCTTGCAGCAGCACAGGATTTACCCACAAAAAACAGAGTATGCAGAAACCCTGTGAAACATCTCCCATTTATTCTACTATCCCAGCAGACAGCTGTGGCTACACCGGCTATCACCAGCCACCCTCACCCTGCTCTGCCACCAGCTGTGCAGCGAGGTGGGCAGGCTTGGAGGCCCACCTGCATGCCAGCACTCCCACTCCCCAGTCTGGCCAGCACGGCAGACCCACTCCCACCAAGGGGCTCCGAGCCGCTCGGAGCCGCTGAGAGCAAAGGTGCTGGGGCACCTGCACTGCCTGGGGACAGCTAAAACCCACGGAGCCCTAACGGGGTGCTGCAAGCCACCTCGCCTCACCCCTGTACACCAGGAAGGGCAGTTTTACAGGCCAAGATCCAGTAAATCTCCGATTTGCAGACACTCTCTCTCTCTGGGCAAATTAAAACCCCACGTACTAATGGAGTTCATCCTTCTCCTCACTCCTGGGCTAACACCAGGTGTACCTTTGTTCCACAGCCTCCTCTGCGGTTAGAAACACCCAACGCGCCTACCGGTCCTCACCTGAAAAACTGGTATTTCAGCTAACCCTGCCACCGCCTAGGGCTCATCAGGCCTGCCCTGGCCCTCATGAATAACACAAGTAACGGGAACGGCTGCCCCCCTGCCCTCCAGCGCCAGCGGAGGGCCCTGTAAGCAGAGCTTCCCGAGCACTGGGGCTGGCCGACACCGAGCGGCTCCCGGAGGCCGCTGCCTCCCCCGCGCCGCCCTCACCTGCCGCCGGGCCGGGGCCGCCCT
>VYXH01009258.1:219723-239643 GCA_013397275.1 Burhinus bistriatus | reverse complement strand
ATCCTCCACCATCACTGAGACAGTGATACTGCCTTTACTTTGATCAGAAATGCCCTTTTAAAAGGTATTTTCTTTTTATAACAGTCCCCAATAAACAGAAGGCTGATGGAGGCCAAAGAAAGCAACAGGCCCTCTTGTGAGATGAGCAGGCAAGGTCCCAAACACGAACACTTCGAGCTCTCAGCAGAGAGCAGCCACTTTCCCTGCCTTCTGCCAGGTGAGCAACAGCACAAGCTCGTAAGACTGCAGAAACAGAGGATGGAGCCCGCTCCAGCATCCCCCTGTGCCCTCTCACTGCCCGTGCAGCACTCAGACCCAGCCAGTTCCCAGTCCGGGCTCTGTTTTGGGAGCAGGTCTGGCAAAGTCAGGTAACACTGACCTCTGCCTGGGCCAGCAGCTTGCAGGTGAGCATCAGCCCATTCAGATCAACACGCAACACCATCTGCAGCGGGTTTCAGTATAGGCTGATTAATAATGTTATTGAGCCCATGTTTTCTTCCAAGCTCTGTCAAACCCACAAGCATGACCTGCTCCCACTGCCTGGTTCTTTTTAGATCTGGGGTCTTTTAATTATTTTTATTTTTGTTTTTATTTCCCCAGACCTTTCTTTTGTCATAGAAGGTAGACGCAATTCCACAGCACTTTGAGGCACATTCTGTTATTACGGATAAGACATACACACACACGGACAGCCCTTACTTATTAATTCTCTGCTTGTCATGTCTTCTCTCATCCCAGCTCCAACCTACCCCAGCTCCACAGGAAACTCCAACACTCACCCTTTGTATGCAACGCCCACCTCCTACCTCCTCCCATTCTTTCTCCACTCCTCCTTACACTTCACACCTCCTTCCTCCATCCGTCCATGTCCTTCATGCACACACAGCTCCCTTCCTCCCTACAGAACCCTTCACTCTTAGGTATCCTTCTTACATTCTTCTTTTCTTAAAAAAACCCTGTTGCAATACACCCTTACTTTATTCTGCCAGCGTGTCTTTATTCTCTCGTCCACCCCCGCTGCATTCTCCAGTGTTCCTTTTGCATTGACTTCCTCCAGCCTAGATAGTGGTGCATACTTCCCTTTTACTTTTCCTTTTTGCTCTTAACATGAGTTGCTGGGGGCATGAGGAAGCAGAAGCTGAGACACTCAGGAGGAAAACTGTAGGGAAAACCAAGAGCACATGCTTTGCAGTTCCTTACAGGTACGCAGTGCTCTGTGGGGAGTACTGCAAGGTGGAGGTGTCCTGCCTAGCAGCATGTCCAGCCACCTGCAAGGCAGAGAGGTCCGGGGAAAGCCAGGCTTGTTACGCTGCCATGGTCTGGCTGGCAGTTTTGCTGCCTAGGGATAGACACTGAAACACAATGCTCTCCTGTGCCTTCCCAGCCAGCCTTGGCTGTGTTGTCTAGGGAAGACCTGCAGAGCGTATAACACAGGCAGCCCTTTGCATTTTCTTCCTGTACTTTCATAGCTACCAATAATAACCTGGAAATTCCAGCAATGAGCAGTTAAGCCACAGGTTTCCCAAAGAAGAACTGAATGCCTTTCTCTCTCTGTCTTTCATTATAGCTATTCAGCACAGCAATTTTTAGTATGGGCCAGGACAAACATGTTTGCTAAGCAGAGCAGGAGGAAAACAAAGAAATATCCATAAAGCATACACAGCAGGCAGTTGGCTGGCAGGAGGGATATGAAGGAGATGGGTATTTGGAGACAATACAAAAGTTATTGTGACAGCTGCAGATTGCAAGCCTTCTGTGGTAAACTCAGAGCCCAGCCGAGAGCTTAGGAAAAGGAGAGGAAAGGAAAGCCTTAGAAGAACTCTGCCAGGCCCAAAATAATCCTCTGCTGAAAGGTGCTGCAGAATATTTATGGTGCAGCTATGAGCTTGACAACACAATGACTTTGTAGGCATTGGCATGAAGATACAGATAATTTCTCCTTGCACCCTGTGTCAGTCAAAGAACAACACTGGCATAACAGCAACATTTCCTTTTCCTGCCTCATATGTCTTTCCTCATGGCTGAACTTCCCCAGGTGTTGTGGTTTAACCCCAACCTGCAACTGATCACCACACAGCCCCTCGCTCACTGGCCTCCCAGTTGGATGGGGGAGAGAATCAGAAGAGTAAAAGTGAGGAAAAACTGTGGGTTGAGATAAAGACAGTTTAATAGGTAAAGCAAAAGCCATGTGCACAAGCAAAGCAAAATAAGGAATTCATTTACGGCTTCCCATCAGTAGGCGGGTGTTCAGATATCCCCAGCAAAGCAGGGCTGCATCACGCGTAATGGTTACTTGGGAGGACAAATGCCGTAACTCCAAACATCCCCTCCTTCCTTCTTCTGCCCCCAGCTTTATATACTGAGCATGACACCATATAGTATGGAATATCCCTTTGGTCACTTGGGTTCAGCTGTCCCAGCTGTGTCCTCTCCCAGCTTCTTGTGCACCCCCAGCCTCCTCGCTGGTGAGGTGATGTGAGAAGCAGAAAAGGCCTTGACTCTGTGTAAGCACTGCTCAGCAATAATGAAAACATCCCTGTATTATCAACATTGTTTTCAGCACAAATCCAAAACACAACCTCATAATAGCTACTGTGAAGAAAACTAACTCTATCCCAGCCAAAACCAGCACATCAGGGCAGGGACTTTCCCGTACCATGTGTAAGCAGAGCACCAAGCAGAGAACTTCTAATGAACACATTCCCAGCTGGGTCACAGCTGACAGTGGCTACCGACACAGAGGGTATTGCACAACTTGGGGGATATGGGACACAGAGCTTTGGGTAAGTGTTACCTTTTTCTTTATTTCTATTGTTAATTTTACAAATGTAGGACTGAGTGACCAGCAGGTTGAGGGAGGTGATTCTCTCACTCTATTATGCTCTCATGGGACCCCACCTGGAGTACTGTGTTCAGCTCTGGGGTCCCCAACATAAGAAGGACATGGACCTGATGGAGTGAGTCCAGAGGAGGGCCATGAAGATGATCAGAGGGCTGGAGCACATCACCTACAAAGACAGGCTGAGAGAGTTGCGGTTGTTCAGCCCAGAGAAGAGAAGGCTCTGGGCAGACCTGATAGCAGCCTTCCAGTACTTAAAGGGGGCCTACAGGAAAGATGGGGAGGGACTTTTTACAAAGGCATGAAGTGACAGGACAAGAGGCAATGGCTTTAAACTGAAAGAGGGTAGATTTAGATTAGATCTCAGGAAGAAATTCTTCACTATGAGAGTGGTGAAACACTGGAACAGGTTGCCCAGGGAAGTTGTGGAGGCCCCATCCCTAGAAGTGTTCAAGGCCGGGTTGGATGGGGTTTTGAGCAACCTGGTCTAGTGAAAGGTGTCCTTGCCTATGGCAGGGGAGTTGGAACTAGATGATCTTTACAGTCCCTTCCAACCCAAACCATTCTATAATTCTATGATTCCATGACTTCCAACTGCAAACCCTTCAAGTGCCAGCAAGACCTCCTAAGGCAGTACACAGATCACAATTCAAATAGCACAGAGCAGTCCTCTCCCCCTCAAATATCTCTGCTAGATATACTGGATTTGCAGTTGCAATAGTTTGGCTTTAATAGTAAAATCACATTCAGAGCAGATGCACTGAGTTTTAACACGTCTCTGAAAACAATTCCACTTGACCATAGCAGTTTTAAGCCTTTGTAAGCACATGGAAAACTCACCAGTGACCATCTTTTTTCCACCTGATGGCTTTATTTAGGCACCATCACAATTGCATTTATATCAACATCTTCAGCTTAGAGTAGACAACCCATGGATCGCTACAAATGCTCAGCTTGGAAGAAGCCAGACTTCTCAGTCACATACAGCCTGCTGCGATCTGGAAATGAAGCAGAAACCTGTTGCCCTCAGGAGTGTCAATCAGCAGCCATGCATTAAATCAGCTGCATCTCCAAAGTGCCTACAGCAGAGCACTTAGTTAGTCAGCAGCATATTCCTTATAATAATTAATACCTACAGTATCAACTTAGTCATGGGAACTAACAGGCTGCAAGAACTCATTCAGATGGCAAGGCTGTCCAGTCATCAGAGGCAGACGATTGCCGCTGTCCATTTCTTGTTTTGATGTGTACCATTTATGGTCCTCACTGCTCAAACAAGGAGCCTCTGAAGTGGTCTCGGGCTCCAAAATGAAATACTAAGAAGAACACGCATGTGGTACAGCAGGAAGCTGGCAGTCGCTGCAGATCATCAGGCTGGCTCTAATGATCTGGGAATCGCATGCAGACCACCATCTTCTCTGCCCTGACACATTTGTGCTCAGCGCCCCAGGCAGCCTGTAGCTCCAGAAGGGAGGAAGAAAACACCACAGAGTCCTGGAAACCTTCGGAGTAGCAGCAGTTGTTTGCTGGCAGCATCCTGCCTCATTCTGCTTGTTAAGGAGCAGGTGTAATACAACGCAGAGGACAAAACTCAAATCCACTGCCAGTGCATAATGTTTTGTTTTCAGAGACTCCTGCCCTCCACTCTTTATTCCCTGTGCCCCTGAGCACTGTGTTTTATGTCTCTGAGAAGTCAGTGAGACAACAGCCTTGGTATTTCTCTTAACCTACTTGATGCCCTCCTCTCATTGTAAATCCCAGCTGACAACTTCCCTTTTGTTCTTCACTACAACCTCTTCATTGTTCTTTCCCTTCCAAGACCATTAATTCCTTTAATTCTGCCAGTACTTTGAGGGAGGAGGGTCCGGTCAGGGAGGAGGAATGTTCTATAAGGTGAAGCTGTGTTAGCCCCTATTGTTGTAACACACAGTTCTCTGAACATAGAGTGTCGTGATCCATATGTTAGTTGGAGAAGAAGAGTGGGAGAAGGTATGGGAGCATTTTTTCTCTCTTCTGGTTTTATTTTCAGTTTCTGAGGAAGATCTATGGTTCTGTAACTAAGGTGTCAGTGTCAGCCGCAGGAGATCTGAATACCATTCCCTGCTTTCTTAGGATTCTTCTCCAGATGTTTTAACTGTTTGTGAGCTTTGGACTGAAAATAGCAAAGTAGATATGACAGCCTTCCTATTTTTGCAGTGTAAGTCCATTAGTCCCATTCTAATCAGGGAGATCAGAGCTGGGACTGTCATCCAAAATAAGTACATACCTCTTCTGCTGCAGGCAAAAACTACCTTTGGGACTTTGAGGTCTGTACAGGTGCTACTACTAATTACTTCAAAGTAAAGATTTCTAACCAAATCCTGTGGTTAAGGATTTCAGAAGTGAGGAAAAGATTCAAGAAATGGCAGTACATAGGGATAAATTAAATCGTAAAATGAAGGCTCTTTTTATGCTGATCTCCATTTCCTGAGAAGATCATTTCTCAGTAAATCTGGCTGAATAATTGCTAGTAAATAATTTGCCTGATGGTCTTCTCTCTGTGCTTTGTAGAGACAGCCACTAGCAGATTGTGATTGCTTCAGAAGATTTTGTTATTCAAAATTATTCGATGACATTTTTGCAAAACTGCTTTTATCGGCAGCTTGCTATTCACGAGAGAGCCATGCAGTTACACCATGATTAGTGGTAGTATTTCGATTCCTCAGTTGCAGAAGTGTAAGCCTTAGTTATCCAATACAAATACTTCCAGAAGGTGAATTTAAAATTCACTTTCCCCAGGTGCAAGAGCACAGAAGCTTCAAACCTGTTTTATGTGAGTGGATATACAATTAAAACTCTACCTTATTGCTGTTTGCTGACAATAATCCTGAAAGGCTTGTGCATGCAACCTGTACCAACTCATTTGGGAAGTAAAAAAACCCACAGAGAATTGCTGTTGGTGACATTCAAATGGCTCTAGTCTCTGCTGTTTGCACCCTTCTCTACACAGAGGCATGTCAGCCCTCTGCACAGAGAGTTCCCAGTTACAATAGTAGAAAAACATTGCTCTGTTCAGACTCCAGCACTGTCATAAATTGTCATCATTATTATTAAGGACAATCCTATTTTATAGGAGGAAGTAGAGGCACCAAGAGATTAGGTGACCAAGAGCGCACAAAGTCTATGACAGAGCAAACAACCCAGCAGAGCTCTCTGAATGGGCAATGAACTTGCCTGAGAGCAGCTCCCTGCTCTTCGTTACTCTCCCTTTTGAGGATGTTCAGCTCTGTAGAGCTTTTTCTGTCTCTTACCATATCTCTGCTGACATCTTCAGTAATAATCCTGTGTTCAGAAGGAAGGAACATAAACTGAGAGACATTTAATGTGACGAATGAGTCATGGTGGGGATGAGGGAAAAGGGGATCAGCTGTGTGTGCTACATGGTTGAGGATAATCCCAGCAGGGAAGTGTTGTGTTCTTGAAGGGCTATTATAAATAGTCAGAGGTAAGAAAAAGAAATTAAAATCTACAGAAAGCACTTGACAGCAGCTCTCTTAACATCACTGTTGATGCCTTCCAACCCTGCTAGAGTTCACTAACCTCAGAAAGTTATGACCACCCAGTCTGAAATAAAAAAATGTTCTCCCATAAACAGACTTTGGGTATATAATTTGGTTTTAGCTCTCCTTTTCAAGGCAGCTCTATTTTCACATATTAAAATTATGCAGCTCTGAAGTCATTAATAATTTCGGTTCCAAGAGCTCTTTTCTATGAATACTGTAATGTTATCAAATTATGTTATCAATCACTAAGGTTTTTTTTTTTTCATTTGGACTATTCTTCTTTCTCTCTATCTTCTTCTTGCTTTCATTTTCAGTTCCCAACTTTTATGCTACACCATGTTCATCTGTCAGGATACAGAAAAAGTAGGGACTGTCATACACAGCACAGGCTATTCTTTGTGTGAAGGTTTGCATTGTTCTCCAGGTGGTTTTCTCTTGAGTTTTTAGTATTTTCATTGTCAGCCTGGAGGGTAAATAAATGGGTGTACCACAAGTATATGTGTATGAAAGGAAGCTGGGGGTTAAGGGTAAAACAGACTTATTCTTTCGTTGTTACTGAAAGCACACAGATATGCAGATGACTGTATATTTAATTTTTCTGGTAATACAGGACAATAACACAGTCTGACAGAGTTAACATTGAACTAAAAGAGCTGCAGCATCAGCGTGCATAGCTTGTCACCTTTCTCTTTCCCCCTCATCAATACAGTTAATAACCTTTACCCATCCAATAAAAAGTGGTTTGGGACCTATGCTATGCTGATGCATAGAAAGTTTCAGCTTCCAGTGAGGCTGATTCATTCCTCCCATCTGAGTAAAGGCTGGATGTTATACAAGTAAAGCTTGAATGTTATACAAGTAAAGGTTGAATGTGATGAAACTGTTAGATGAAGCATGTCCTAGTTCTTTGAATGGAAAACGTAACACTGAACCAGGCACCATCAGGCCCTTAGGAGAGATTTCTCTCCTCAAATTTGAGCTATCTGAACATTATACATCTCATCTAATCCCAAAGTTTTCCCTATAGTCAACAGATAAAGACAGGTGCCTCCAAACGGGCATCCATCTTCATAAAATGTCTAACAGAGACAGGATGACTTGTGGTTGGTTAACTTCTTCTCTGGGAGCCTAAAGATTACCTTAACAAAGTTACCTAAGATTCAGAGGCTGGAAGAAAAGTAAGATGAATCCCACCTGAACTAAGAATTTGCTCCAAGCGGTGTTTGTTTTGAAACACTCCATTCCCCTCTCCTGCTCGGAGTCCCACTCACCAAGTAATGAGATTCAGGAACTTTTGACCCCTTTAGGCTTGCCAAGCACAAACAGCCATAGGAGAGGAAACCAGGTTTCAATGTGCTAAATGAATTGTCAACAGAAGCTTAATGAAGCTCCGCTCCCAGAGCCTGTTGTTGACAATGATGTGGGAGACAGAAAGAGTCCAGCTTGCCAGTCAGGGTGAGATTTCAGTTTATTTATTGAATACTTCAGTGCAACTTACAAACAGAGTGCATTTGATAGAAAAGTCATCAAAGGACAATAAACATGGACTCCAATAAGCATCGACTCCAACAACATTATGTTTACAGAACCATTTTTGTAATAATTCTGGGTTACTTCAGCAGACAACCAAAATTATTCCTCTCATCCATTTATGCATTAGACTAGAGACTTTTTGATTCTGATATTACCTATTTCTACTGCCTCCCTCCTAAAAATTGCAGGAATCTGGAAGTGCTGTTGTTGCACAAGTTGTATTTTGGAATCCCTTTCACCACTAAATGGGCCAAACATAGAGTTTTACATTTGGGCCATGGATGCTGACTGTGAGAGGTAAATTTTGTCACTGCACACAAATGTAGTGTTTCACTTTACCAGGGTACACGTTAACCATTTTTGAAACACTGAAATATGAGAGTGGTAAGAATCCTTGAAGAGAGAGAAATGGCCCATTCTGTCTTCAGATTTGGCCAGCACACAGTAACTGAAAGGCTAATCTTACCAACTGAGCCATGAGAGGAAGGGCAGGTATTGACTAGTAGCTCAGCAAGCAAACGCTGACTGCCCTGCACATTGACTAAAACAGGGTCTTGGAAACAAAACAAGATGTGGCTGTATAATTAAAGACTTTATAATATGTATTCACTAGCAGGGCAAATTAAGATTGCATAAGGATTTCTGATGCTGACATTTTCTGATTACTCAGTGCTTGACTTTGCAACTTTCCTATTGTTCCTTAATCACCATGACAATAGATCTCTATTTACTTCTATCTATCTACATGTAAGGATGTTTCGTGATCATGAAGTCTCTCATCTCTCCTTTCCCTGCTCAAGAGTACAGAGAGAGAGAAGGCGAGAAGGTCCGATTCTGGTTCTGCAGGTGGATGGTGGTACATGCAGACTGGGTATCCAGCTTATACCTGTGAAGACAAATGCAACAGAACCGACCTGCTGCACCATGGATATCAGGCCAATGCTTTAAATGAGATGGACATTAAAGGGTAAAATAACAATGCTGAAGATGTAAGAAGTGCAATGACTGCAAAGTCCAAACAGGATGTCAGCTGTCAACACCCTTAATCTCACCTTGGTGACAGTTACCTCCAGCATGGTGCGCAGAGACTGTCAAGGAAAGCACCATACGGATGCACCTCTTCATTTCTTTTTCCCTTTGTCGCTGAAACTCCTCACAGTTGGATTCTGCATGACATGTTTCCAGCAGAGACTGGTGACTGGTTGTACTGATAAAAGTTTTCTCTGTACCAGAAACCAGACACAGTTTCCTCATAGAACCTATTCCTGTCAGAGTGAAGGACACACTCCAAATACTCCAGAGACAGATGCAGGCAACTGGCTCAGACCATGGACTGCACTGCATGGAAAGGACTTTTCCTCCACAGATATATAGGGACTTTCCTAGTATTCACAGGGTTACCTGAAGCCTCCATCATCAGAACTGTAGTGTTCACCCCAGCTCTTCAAAGGGCATGCCACTGGAGGTAGGGACAGAGTGAAGGAGGGAAATAGCCTGGCACAAACTGGGAGCGTGGTCATGAGACCACAGAAATCAGCCCTTCACTGTGCTCCCCAGTTCGAATGCCAGTTTGGACAGGTATAAGTTGTCTTTCAGCCACACTTGCCTTGTTTCTCTGAGCTGTTTTGAGCTCAAAGGATGATACACCTAAGGATCCAGGTAGACAAGCACATGATGAAATACGAATTTTTGCCTGCTGCTGATCAGAGATAATTCTGGGTCACATCTTCAGGTTTAGGAACACTAAAAAGAGCATGATACAGTGACAGAAACATACACAGCCTTGTTTCCCAGATAGCTTGTATTTTGGGGAGTTATGCTCTGCTTCCTGTATTCCTTCTAATATAGAAAAATAAAACTCCATGAGGATCTTTGATGGGCACAAGGGATGACTTCTTAGCTTTGCACTTCACTGAGCATGAGCAACACAGGCCGCGTTGCAGCTCTTAACACTATGCTGTATACTTGTTTTATTAAAATCACAGGAGTGTGTGAAAATACAGCCTTTTGTTGAGCTTGCAATTACACTTTCAAAACCAGCTACTGGTTAACTACTAATCTAGCCATCGACTCATCTGCAGGCAGAACTCTTAGCTGGCTAGAGCTTTGAAGTCCCTCTGATCCATATAAAAACACACCAAGCCAGTAAATGACAAGAGAAAATGCCTCCAAAAATGGTTACCATTTGAATTTGGATCATTGGCTATTGTGGTGCCAAGTTCCATCTTGGCTCCACATGGCAGGATCGTGCCACAGTACAAGGAATTTCTACAGGTCAGTTTTAAAATTATCGGATCTCCAAGCTGTGTGACATGCCAGGGATCGTACCACCATCACTCCTCTGTTTTCCATCGGCAGAGATCTCTGTTACAATGCAACTTTGTTGACCCACATTGAAGAATTTCGTACACCATAGTATGAGGTATGAAGCCCTTAGCATTAGTGTGAGGTTTGCATGCCAGCAAGAAAGATCAGTCTTTGACGTGAAGAAATTACTTTTAAAACAAACTGGATCAGGTCTTGAGTTTTTATTCTTTCCTCAGTTTGTTCCCCAAATATCAGCCATTGGAATAGCATGTCAGCAGCTGTATGAATAAGAAATCAGTAGCACCACAACAAATTGAGGGCAAAGAGGCTATGATCTCTATTTGTCAGGATGGAAGTAAAGGCTTAGTTATTCCCTGCAAACACAGGAAGCACAACAAAGATTTTCCTGGCCAGAATATGGAGACAGGCTGACACTACAGAAAAAAGGAA
Source organism: Burhinus bistriatus (assembly GCA_013397275.1). Classification (NCBI taxonomy): domain Eukaryota; kingdom Metazoa; phylum Chordata; class Aves; order Charadriiformes; family Burhinidae; genus Burhinus; species Burhinus bistriatus. The sequence continues at coordinate 228,972 of VYXH01009258.1, read as the reverse complement.
AAAAAAAAAAAAAGAAAAGAAAAAGGAAACAAGACCAAGTAATACAAAATTAGAGAAAGCAAAACAAGAGAAAGCAGAACAAATATTCTTATGCTCTACCCATGGTAAAAATGCTCGTCAGAGAACATTTCCAAAAGCTTCTAAACCACTGGTGCAGTCTAAATCCATATTGCAGAAGGAACTTAGGTCTGATAAGCCTATATTTTCTTGACTTTCTATACTAACTATTTTCATAACTGCTTTAGACATCACCTATGGTGAATACAGTCACTCTGGTAGTTACAGATCCTATAGACTGGCTAAAGCTAGATAGGCTCAGGAATGAGCTCATCATCACCGAAGCTGACCTGAGTTCATCATGAGCTGCAATATTCAGAGCGAATAAAGACCTAGCAATCAGCTCAGGCAAAGTTCTGTGCTGCTCCGCTTATACTGGGGAAAATGACCAACTGCTAGCTCAGGTATGTGTTTCCAACAACCCTTTTGAGCAGGACTTCAGCTTGCAAACCTCTCAGATCGGGGAGGGAGGGATTCCTGAAACACAGCCGTCTGAGAAGCTGTCTGCACAATGCAGCATATGGCAGGTCAGGTCCTGAAAGCAGCCTGGTCACACTGGTGAACTGCTGCCAGTTGGCTCATAAACCTGGCTTCCCATCACCTTAGCAATTCAGAGGAGTTACATGCCACCAAATCAGGAATCCCTATGCCCTTCCGTAGTGGAGATGTGACTTTCTGCATCTTTAGGAGGCTCTGTCCATTCACATTACACCGCCACTGTGGTCACTGAATGCAACTTTGGTACTCCTTGGCACAGGGGCAGGTGTGTTTACTTCCTATAAAAGGTCACGTCTCCACCGACTTCATCTAAGCTGTGACTTTTCGGTAGGTCTCAAAGCAGCAAGCCTTTCTTTGCTACTGCAAACTCTGGAGCAGGGCAGACCTGCAACATTGTCCCACAGAGATGCAATTCCAGATGCATTTGCTGAGCTTTTAAATAATATGTATGTATTCCCTGGCAGCTGGCTTAGGGAAAAGTCACTGCTTTCAAAAGTTCCTTATTGCTTATGTTTTCTTATGTAAGTAAAGATTTTCCAACTTCAGTCCTAGTATATGTTCTCCAGTTTCTAAGGAGATAACAGGTTTTGTAATCCATTAGGTAACTGCATTGACAAATTTCTTAGTGGTGGTGGCTTAGCGTATTCAGGAAACTCCTTTCCTTTTTTTTTTTTTAAATCAATGTATGTTTTCGTTTATCTCTGTGAAGTGCTTTCACTAATTAAATTCACTGCTCTCCCTTGTATCTGCAGCCATTCAAGACCTGTAGGATGAGACCATATTCTGTCCTTTACTCCAGGTTTTCAGCAATGAGTGGAGAGATTCATGTTTATCTGGCTTTTAGCCCATTTAAGAAAATACTAAGACTAATATTTATCAACCTATGGATCAGTCATGATTTTCTCTCACCAGCCAAGTTCTCTAAAGTCTCACTTCTATATCTGTTTTCCACTTTCCCTCTCTTCTTTCTTCCAGACCTCAGTTTTCCCACCTGAGGAGCCATGTGTACTTCTCAAGCTAAGTTTTCTGTAACTTTTTGAGTTCAGCTGGTTCTCCTGAAACTGTTGCTAGGCAGAGAAGGAAAAGGAGGAAGGTGTCTCAGCAGAAAACTCCACATATCTGAGTTATGTGGATTAGGAAGAAACTGATGCCTTGCATTCAACATCTTCAAAGGTTGAAACGAGGTGAATATGAGATATGTAATCCTTGTAATTCCTTTTGAAGGGTTTACTGTGTGGATCTGCTGTTCAATTACCTATAGGCCAGCAAGAAGATTATAAAGGGAAAGAATTTCCTCTGTGACATACAAAGGGACTTAAACTTGAAGTGCAAGTGAGAAGATTTTGCAGGCTGAGCACTATGTCTTTTCTTAAAGGAGGAAAGATTGACTTCTCCCCTGTAGATCCACAGATTTTATTTTAATTCATTCCCCTACATTTTCAAAGTCTTATATGAAGTGGGAAGTGGCCATCTCACTCCTACCTTCTCTCCTCTTTCATGTGAATCACGCAGCATAAACTTTTGTACATCCACTGCAAAGACAGAGGTGTTACTATCATTTGCTCAGGGCTTGAACTCGGGAGGAGCTGGGCTGGAATAGGAGAGCAAATTCTTTTTCCTGTTCTTAGGGAGTGCCACCATCTCAGAGGAATATTGTGATCTCCCATCAGAGCAGGAGAAGCTCCAGGTTTTGCTAGATCCAATCATAACCTCAGTCCCTTTATGGGACATAAACGTAGAGCTTTCCTGCTTCATGTAGGAAGTACACTATTTGTGACATCCACAAATGGATAACCAAGATCACTGACCTGCCCCTTCCACAAACCACAGTTATTCTGGTTGTGCAAGACTTCACTAAATCTGGGAATGTCCTCACTCTCCTTCCTGCAGCCACGGGGGTAGCAGGGAGCATGTGCGCATGTGAGCACTGCAATCAACTACACTTGTCTGCTTGCATACCTGAATTTAGTACTTCCAGAGTAAAATTCATCCTCGTAAACCAGAGAAGGACCTCAGCTTAGCTATAAGACTTTGCCCTTAAGAAAGTTGTTTTTATCCAGAGTAATAATAGGTAAACATGCCTCTGTGTCACAAGTTGTTGTAGTGTGGTTACTGGCTGTAATAAGGATGACATGTTTGCTTTTGTGGCAGAACCGTATTTTTATTTTTTACACTCATACTCCTGCAGCAGTCAAAGGGGCCAAGCTGTGGGACAAGATTCTAGTAACCTTCTAAATACAAGTTAATGCTGAGATTATAAGCAGCACTCCCTGGTCTTCAAAGAGATCTTTGCCCTTCTGTCGTGATTTAAACCCAAGCGACAGCTAGGACCACATAGCCACTCACTTACTCTCCCCAGTTTGGACTGGGGAGAGAATCGGAAAAGTAAAAGTGAGAAAACCTGTGGGTTGACATACAGACAGTTTAATAAGTAAAGCAAAAGCCGTGCACACAAGCAAAGCAAAATAAGGAATTCATTCACTGCTTCCCATCAGCAGGCAGGTGTTCAGCCATCCCCAAGAAAGCAGGGCTCCATCACGCATAATGGTGACTTGGGAAGAAAAACTCCATCACTCTGAACACACCCCCCCCTTCCTTCTTCTTTCTCCACCTTTATATACTGAGCATGACGTCACCTGTCACCTGTCTCAGCTGTCTCTCCTCCAAACTTCTTGTGCGCTCCCAGCCTACTCAGTGGTGGGGCAGTACGAGAAGCAGGAAAGGCCTTGACTGCTTAGCAACAACCAAAACCACCAGAGCGCTGCCAACACTATTTCCCATCCCAAGTCCAAAACATAGCACTATACCAGCTGCTAGTAAGAAAGTTAACACTACCCCACCTGAAACAATGACACCTTCCCAGAGTCTGCAGGCATTAGCCTGTTCTTCCAGAGCAGCATCCACCACTGTGCTGCACGCCAGCGCTGGGAGGAGGAGGGCAGTGCTCCAGCCCTGTCTCTTCAGCCGACTCCAGCTCCTTTACGCTTGGCTGCCTCTGGGTTTGTTTTAATAACTCAGCTGTTTGAGCATCATTAAAATGGCTCTGACTGAAGCCTGCGATAAGATAGAAATCAGCATATGAAGCAAAGTGACTCACTCCACAAATAATATTTGCCTGTACTGTTATGAGAATAATGAAGCTGCTGCTGCTAGGCTCCCAGGAGCCAGGTGACAAGGAGAGGGTGGAGGGAGAGGAACTGATTGTGAGTCTTCATAGAAAGGTGGATGGAAAGGGCCTTTGCAGGACTCACAGTTTATTAGAGTAGCTTTCCTCTTGGGCAGTTTTGAATACCGATACACTTTGCATGCTTCAAGCAAATGTAGTATGGGTTACAATTCCCTCGAAGGAAAGTCAAAACCACCATATGCTGGTACTGACAGTGGGTGTGTCTGAGCTTACTGAAGCTTCTGATGCACACAAACATGCACAGTGAATCACCATATTTTGTATTATGTTCTCAAAAGAGTCTGGATCTTGGCATAGCAGAGGGTCTGCGTTTTGGAAGACAAGATGCAGACAGCACACGGCTCCAGTTTCAGGGTGTTTCTTTAACAAGACAAAAAACTTTCCTATTCACAAATTCTCCAGCATTCCTGACTTTCTGTATTTCCAAATAACATGGCACCTGGTGCTCACAGTTACTATGAGACTGATTGTAGCTTGCTTTCAACTGAAAACACTGCTGCTGACCCAGGGCACAACTCAACTGCATGGGAGCTGTGGGCAGGTCATATCAGCATATGCCTATGCAGAGCAGGGCTGAAATGCCAGCGCGGGACTGCATGGGCCAAGCTGGCCCAGCATTTGCCTGTACTGATTCTGGCTCTCCTTGCTGCTCCTTTTCATGAATATCAAATATAAATCTAAGAGAAGAGATCAAATACCAGAGGCTTGCATTCCTGCTTTGCCTGTGAAAGGATGTCTCAGAACATCTTCATTTGAACTATGCAGATATAATTAGTCCATCAGTGACAGGAAGTGAAATCTTCCTTGTTTATAACCTGCAATGTGCCAGCAGAAGCTCTCTCAGGTTCCTAAGAAACCACTTCTGATCTTGTCACAAACTGCAATAAAAGTAGGGGTGTTTCCTTCCTTCTGACAGTCCCCTACCTTCTCTGAGCACACTGTTAATTGATCCTTATCAATTGCTCAGGAACTTCATAGGCAGAGTTCAGAAAAATAGTATCCTGACAGAATTTCCCAATAGAAAACCCAATTTTTGCTTGTACAGATCTTTTTTGCATAGTCCTCCCCCAACCCCTCACTCTCCTACCCCCCCATGATCATTATTGTTTTTAAATTTCTCTGCAGACAAGTATTTGAATGTGTGGATGTTTCCTGACAACTGCCAGTGCTAATGCTGCTGAGTCTGTGCCTGCTGATCCTGGACTTTTTAGTGTTTTGGGTGGGGTCTTCAGACCTCTCTGGCTCCTTTGGTGCCAGGGGCACTGATTCCACAAGGTTGTTGCTTTTAACTGGGGGGACAGTTACCTTTTGAACATTTCTGCCCCCAAGAGAGAACTGATGTCAGCTACGTACCTTCTTTTCTCCTCTTTCTTCCTCTACCAAAAATTTTAGTCCCTTTCTCTGTGCCTGCTCTGACCACTGGCTTCAGTTCGTTCTGTCTCCTTGCTCCTTCTTACTTAGGACAGGAGCTGCAGCAATAGCATCAAAAATATTCCGCAGATACTCATGCGTAAGCAACTGGGCTGCAGCTCAGGATATATAGAACCAGTTCCCTTTTCCTTATGTGACCTTGGAAAAATTAATTCTGCTCAGATCTAAAAAGGAAGCTAAGCACTTGAAGTGGGACATAGGAAGATTCTGCAATGCTCAAAATTGCCGCTCCTCCAATGCTTCATGTTGAGACGTTCCTCAGTTTTCAATATTTCAATCCCTTTCTCACTCCAAGTCCTTCTTCTGACTGTGGCCAGAGGTGACACGGTCTTGACAGGGCTTATGCTGATGCCCCACCAGGGTCCAAAAGATCAACTGCCTTCTGTAGGCCTGGCCAAAGCAGTTAAATTCAAAGATGCACTACAAAAACGTTTAGCAGAACAGTCTTTGCAAAAGGAAAAGCAATTCGCTTCCTTCCAGATGACAGCAGGGAAGCTCTGCGGTGAACACTCACCCGGCAAGGGGAGTCTCTGTGAACTGCGTCAGAGCCGCTTCTCCCTAGCTCTAGGGCAATACCCAAAACACAGACCAAGGAAGCATCTGAGCTCTGTACAGCCTGTTTGTTGAAGCTGCTCCTTCCGGCATGAATAAATAAAAGATTCACTCGAAGAGAAAAAGAAGTAGCAAGCAGGCTGTCTTTGCAGCTCATGATTTTCACGGGAGGGGAGAATCCTGTGTTTAATTCCCTCTTCCAAGGACAGTTTTTGCGTTTCTGGTTGTTACAAACCCATAGAAATAGTATCAAGTGCAGCTGGGACATTCCTCCATAAGCATCCTGACAACTAGGCTATAAGCTCCACAGAGGAAAGGAAAATGAAGATGCTTCCCTGTTCTCCATGTTTCTTTATCAGCTGCCTCGCTTGGATCTTTGCTGAGGCTCGCGGTTGTCTTTGGTCTCGCCCAGGGACTTTGTGCTCCTCTGTGGAGGTCTAACCTTGGTCAGCAGCCAGATGCGCAGCCAGATGCTCTCTCACTCCTCCTCTCCACAGGTTGCATGGAAATACCTTCTCCACCATGGTCCTCACCCTGGATTGCAGGGGGATCTCTGCTCCAGCACGTGGAGCACCAGAGCCTCCAACAGGCCCAGCCTGGTGGAGCCACTAACACCTTCACACAGAGCTAACAAGTTCAGTGTGGGCACAGCTTGTGGCCCCACACTTTAAAATAGGAATTAAAATTTTCCTCTTTATTTAGTGGTACCACTTTAAATAACTTAATTACTCCATGCGAAGTGTTTTAGTAGGAATTACCTCCTACTATGTGCATGGATAATATCTAGCTTTGTGAATCCATGAATTATGGTGGAGTCCTAAAGTGCACTGTAATATAAATAGTAAGAATGACTAAGTGAATTCACCTTCTTTTTTCCCCATCTGTTGTTCACAAGCAACTTTGGAGACAAGATCACTGGAGCAAACACAGAAATGTATGTGTGTGTCGGAAAAGTGTGGTATAGCAACATATGACATCTGTCCAACTAAAAGCAGCACTTAGTTGAAATTTTGCAAATTCTTAGCAAACTGATTAGAGAATGATGCAGATTAAGGATTATTTACAGAAATTACTCACCAGCAAACAAACCAAGAAAAAAAAAATGCTGTGTGTGGGCAGTTCAGGAACAGGAAAATACAAAAAAAATCAAATCCTAGATGCTGTTCATCAAATAAATTATTCACCATTCATTAACTAAACACCAGTTTGTATTTATACAGCATTTAGTAACACAAAGTGATGTGCAAGCGTTACTTTTGTCTACAAAAGAGCTGGATGGGTTAAATTAAATCAGAGCTCAAAGATATGAACAAAACGCATCAGCTGACCCATGTAAAATAGCAATTGTTTCTAAAAAAATGTAATTTTCTTATTTTTCGTTTTAAACTTGGATGCTGAATGCTTCTGAAAATTACATCAATATACCGTTTTCTTGCCCATCTCCAGTGCAGATGTAAAGGGAAGTTATTGATGCAGAGTTTATGCATCCTTTGTAGGCTGTTATTAGAGTTCCCTCTGCTGCTGACTATGCAGCTCTACTTGTAGTGTTCAGGTGCTGGGTACTAAGAGAGGCAGGTTCAACAGTACATATTACTGAAGTGAATAATACCTCAATTACAGACTGCTGGTCTCCAGAGATAGCCCAGAAGCAGCAGGAATAAAAATCCTGAGACTCTGTTCCTGGACTTGTGGGTCATAGTTCCGATATTTCAAGTGAAAAAGAAATATGATTAGTGGCATATTATCATTTATCGTATTTGCTCATCTAACAGTCTTGTAGTTTTATTCCCCAGATTTTGCCCTCAGAAATTCTTTTGCAGCCACTAGACACATTCCTGAAAGTACAGTACGACGCTTGCCGGCACCTTGGCAAAGCAGTTATGGTACACAGATGATGGATGAGAGTGGCCATTACACAAGCAACCATATTTTGCAATGTATGTCAGAGCCTGTACCTCATTTCTTTTTTTAAGGATCTAGGAGTTAGAAAATACTAGAAGCAGAAATGTCCTTTCCCTTTTCTTTTAAGCTCCAAGGTGAGGTGGAGGATGCTTCTCAGGTCCATTTCTCTCTTGCTTGGCCTTACTGACTTTTCTACCAGATCCTGACTCTGTCTCAAGGTGGTGACTGACCTCTACCCCACCACACTGATCAGCGTAGCACCCATGGTGGGCTGGAAACAACCAGGGGGACCAGTAAGATGTTGGGTTCCTGCAAGCTTGTGTCTCATCCTAAGGCCAGCAAGCACTTGAGTACCTGCTCTGCCTAGCACCATCAGGACTTCATGGCTATGGTCTCTGCCCAAACAAAAGAAAGCAAAGCAAACTCTGCCCACCAGCACTTATACATGAATTGTGTAAGACAAAGAAAGCAAGAGAAAAGGGAGGTGAGCTACCGATAAGAAAACAGAAATTGATCCTAAAGTAACTGTCTTAAGTCCCACTGTGACTTGCTGGCCCCTAAGGAGTCCTTTTAACTTGTGATCAAGATAGAAAGTTCTCCCAGGAAAGAAAATCTGACTGGCTGATCCTCCAGCATATATTTAATGTTGAGTTATTTCACTTTCACCAGCTTCCAGAATAAAAATAATAATAATAAAAAATAAAAAATAAAAAAAAAGGAAGACGGAGAAATGGCCCTAAATGAAAGCAACAACATTATCTTGAGCAATTTCATGGGGAAAAAATGTCCTTCCTATTTCCATGCAGTCCCAGCTAGCTAAAATTCAGCCAGCTCCTGAACGTGGGGAAATTCTTTCCAACCCAACTGTCTATCACTCCTCATTCTTCAGCATTTTCTTGGTCTGAGATGTTACATTTGTCTGATTTTTGTAATCACTAGCTTCTACCTACAGTCTCAGAGTATGAGGCGTCCTTGATTACACCTGAGTGTAAATGAGGCACGGACACAGATTGAGCCTATCCCAGGAAGAAAAAGGATGAAATGGGAGCAGAGATTCAGAGCTGAAAGTCTCAGCTGCTACAAGCCTTGAGGCCTCGTATTGAAACTCTGGAGAACATAAGCAGCTCATGTTTTTTGCTTGGTGTACAGCTGAATAGAGGACCAGAGGATGCTGTCCACCTGAACAAATGCAGGCCTCTTGCGCTGAGCCAACGAGCAGAAACAGGTGCTTCCAGAGTGCCATCCTTCTCAGCCTAAAGAAGGAATATGAGGTAAGTCAGGTGAAGCAGGGCTAAAAGTGTCTATTTCTCTGCATTGACACTATTATACAGTGACTCATCCAGATGTAGGTTTCTACACAGCAGATGCACCTAGAGCTGGTAAGATAAATCCAGCCCCTAGGCTCTGATGCCACCAGGGCTAGGCATCCGTCCTCACTGGGCACCTGTACCAGGTGGGACAAATACTGCTCCCTCTCCATTCCTGGGGAGCTGCTGCTCAGTGAGATCATGGGGGTGTTCCTGGACGCTGATCCAGTGGTGGAGAGAAGGTGCGATGAAGCATTTGGCATTGCCCTGAACTGGGGGGGGGGGGGGGGGAGGAGGAACTTAACACCGCTCTTC
>VYXH01009258.1:199156-219598 GCA_013397275.1 Burhinus bistriatus | reverse complement strand
GGGGGGGGGGGGCATAGGAAGCACTTAAACACCTGCTTCAATGAAATAAGTGACCTGAGTTTGGTCCTGGGGGATTTGTGCAGGTTATAGAGGAAGCACCTGGCAGAGACAGATAAAAACTCCTCCAGTACTACAGAATAATAATTTCCCCTTAGTCAACATGGAGACAAAATATTTCTTGCTTGCCATTGCTTGGTCTGTCCATGTAGACACTGAACATTTTGGGATAAAGAGTTTTTAACATGTTCAGTACTCTGTAGAGGTAAACAGGTAGAGGAAGAAGAATAAACTCCAGGCAGGGTCAGTTGGTGTTTTGTTACTAAGTAATTATAGAAATAGACAAAATTAAGCATCTAAATCTGCATACCACAGAAACCTTTGAAAGGTGGATATACATCTTTCATTTGAGTATCACACGACAACATAGATTTCTAAAGGGCTACTGGTAGTATCCACTGGAGTTAGTTCATGACAAACAACAGAGACTGACAGCCCATTGGCATTATGAGTTTCATTGAGTTAATCGGATTCCTCACAATGAGAAAAATGCCAGTGCATCCACAAAAAGGAACAACACTGTCCTGCAGGCAGCTTTAAGGAGGATTTGGTTATGTGTTTCAATGAGACATTTAAAATTGCACTCATCAGTTTTCAGAAATCTCACTCATTTAAATTGTCACAGCTCAGTAGCCCTGGGATTTAAGAGTAGAAAAGGGTAAGACTCATCAGCAAAAGCTCTTTACTAATTTATCAGAGAACAGAAAGAGAGCAAATTTTTACTGAAAGAAAAAAAAAAAGAGGAACCTGACTATCTTTTCTGTCCTAGCTACTGGATGCCAAGCAAAAAGACACATTGGTGTGGCTGCTGCTAACCTTGCCAGGCTGACAGTAAGAAGCCAGATTATCTGCTGTTGGTTTTTTGTGCTGGTGAAATCAGATGAGGACAAGGTTAAGTAAGGGGGAAAGGGGCAGCTCGAAGGAGAGTCAAACCAGCTTTAATCCAGGTTGTTCTGGTCAGCTGTAGCCCACCTTCTGCACTGGAGCTCTTCTGAAGGGTGAATGATGGGTTTGGGAGCAAATCTTTCTAAACAGCCCACCATATACATATTTTTTTCTTGACTCTGTGGCTTCAACCCTGTATTAAGAGACAAACAGCCTTGCGGATGTTGCTGTCTGGCAAGCAAGCAGTTGTACATGTCCCGAGCTCCCTGCAGATGGGGTCTCCCTCCTGCACTAGCTGTCAGCCCTTTCTCTGGCAGCTACACCCCACCTTGTCCCTCCTGTCTTAAAGACCTTCTCACATTATTTTTTCCAGGCACATGGATCTGGTAAACATCATTAGCACAGCCCAACCCCAGGATCTGTTATATGAACATGTTTCTCAAGTGGTAAGACTCAAATTATAGTTGTCTTAGAAACTTCAGGAGTATGTCAACTTGGGAATCATTTTCTTCTTACTTTCTTTTGTCTGTAATGTAATGGGAGGTGACAAGAAAGAGCTGTCTCTTCTCTGGATGGGAGGCAGAAGGGAAAAGAAGTGAGATGAATGAGAAAAAAAAAAATCCCTGCTGCAAGTGTCTTAAGAATTCAGCAGGTGAAGAACAACCCTATAGTGCAGCATGTGAGATGACCTGTGGCCAAACATCTAGGACATGTCACAAACACATACGAAGAGAGGAAAGGCTCTTACCCGTACTCAAGGAATTGCCATTGCATCACTGACCATGATCATAAGGAGTAGAGGTCCAATGGGCAGTGAATGAAAACTATGAGAATGAGAGACATCTCTGTCTAGGTTCCAGTAGGCAGGAGTTAGCTACTATCTGGAAAGAGGCACCTTTTTGGCAGCATAAGTAGAAAATAGGCAGAAGGCGAGTTAGCCTTGCCGGAGCAGGCTGTATAGAGCAGACTAGAAGGTGTCAGGGCAGGAACTGATACTGCTGCAGCCCTTCTACACCAGCCCTGTGGATAAACAGGAGCTGTGTTCTGGTTTTCTCAGAAGAGACAATCTAACACCTTGTTAAAGTGCTAAATGCACTTACAAGGAGGAGGGCTGAGAGCAGAATTCAAATGCCTAATGCCAGTGAGACAGGTGAGTACCAAGCTGCAGGAGTTCCCCTGGGCAGTGCGTGGCTCCTGGTCAGCACCCACCCCATGAGCACCAGCAGAAGTTACCCCTAGCCATGTTACTGGGAAGGACTGCTGAAGAAGGTATCTCTACAAATAGGAGGGCACCTTCTACCTCTGGCATTCATATTCTCATTCCTCTGGATCTGGTTTGCTGCTATGTACAACTTGAAATGGGAACCCATGAATGGGACTCAGTGGTGAGACACCTCCAGGTTCCCGCCCTTCACACTTCTGCAGGTCCCACAGACCATGAGAAATCACAGTCGTGGCTAATGAGGGTGGTTCTTTAATTCCAGCTTGAAGAAGTTGGGGTTTTTTTGTGCTCTGAAAGCCTCTGGTTTAGTTTCCAGTCACTAGCATTTTCAGGAATGAAGAACAAGTTATTGTGTCTCTGCTCAGCTCCCTAGCAGGAGTTCACTGTCTTTGTACCCTGCTGCTCACTGGTTTACATGCCATTGCCCATCCCCTGAACATGCTACCTTTCAGGTAGACTGACTATCTAGACTGAGCATGGCCAACATAATCTGGGAGAATGGTTTCATGCTGGCACAGCCTTAACCATAAACATGCTTAAAATTCATATAAGCCTTTACAGATTTGCCAGAAAAAAACCCAAGACAAGATATCTACAGGGGAAGTGAAATAATCAAGTAGGTACCAGCAAGAATGTATAAGGGACTAAAAAAAGGCAGAAGACATAGGGAGGAAACAGGGCATGTCTCCAAGACTTGAGAAACACCTGTCACTGTAGTGCTCTTTTCCAGCTTTTCTCAGCTGCAAGCAGTAAGACTCTACTTCTGTGTCACTTGCTTGTTAAGCAATGAGCTAATACCCTTCATAAATGATTAGAAAAATAAAGAAAGAAAAAGCAAGGCCACCTGCATTCATGACTAAGCCTTCTTCTTTACATTCAAACTCATTTTCCCTTTGTGTGAAGTGAAAACTCAGCGGTCCCAATTCGTGATTTCATTACTTTGGACTTGTGGCTGTGGCTGTGCTGCACAAAACAAAGGCAGGTGATAATTGTCTCACCCTGAGTCAGGCTGATTTGGATATTCAAGTTTCCCTGGCTATTTCTAACCAGCTCTGCAGTCTGGGTAGCATTACTGCGACACCAGTAACCTCAGTGAGTCTGATTGTCTGCTGTGTAGTCCAACCTGTATATATCAGTGTCAGCAGTGGAGTTCGGTCTTTGAGATGTTACTGAAGCTGTACGGTGCAGTAAAATGTATGATGGTTCACCTGTTTACAGCTGCAGTAACATATTAGTGTAACAGACTCTAGGTATTCTTTAGCGATCGTTACGTCTTTCTGATGTTACTAAATACGGCAGGTAAAATAATGTACCAATATGTTGGTTTTGTGTTACATGCAAAAGTTTACCCTCACTACCCCTGTGATACTTGATGCCAAACTATTTGCTGGTCTTTTACCTGCTTCTGTTTTTTTCATGATCATGAATAACCAAAATTTTACAAATTTTAACATGAATTACTCTTACTCTTACTACAAATTGCTGGCAGTACTTTCACATGACAAATTGTTGGCAGTATTTTCACTCATAACTGAGATTTAGTATTCAGTCTGGAATGCAGGAGTTGAAAGTTGAATTGTCTGGGTTATTGCAAATTCTCTGCATTGTCTTTGAGTACCTCATTTCCCCAGCTGTAAAATGGAGGGCTGCCTTACCTCACATAGAGATTTTGAGGCTAAATAGTCAGTAAAGATTGTGAGGTGTTCTCAAAGACTCCAGAACTAGAGTCTGTATAATTACCTAAACCGGATAGACAAGTGCCTCACTGGCTGCAACTTGTTTGCGTGAATTATTCAGGGAATAGTTTATGAAAAACTATTACAATCAGGATTGTTTCATGAACAATTCATGCACAGGGAAAAAAGGTTAAATTAAACAGTTTATTCATATGTAACAACTGATTCAAAAAGCTTTAGTAACTTTTACGAGCCTTTACCAATGAAGAAAACAGGGGTGAAGGAAGCTGCTGAGAGCTGCAACAGGAATCAACACTGGAGACAGTAAGAGAATTGAGAAACCCCTGGCTTGCAGTCCAGCAGACAGACCATCTGGATCTCTGGGTTTTGGTTTTGAGCCTCCAACATTTGATTTATAAAATAACTCAACGTTTTTCCAAAACTATCAAATCTGCGAAATAAGGCTTCACCAGTCTTTCCCCGATCATACCTCTGACTCACAAGTATCACAACAATAGCTCTTCTGAAAGACAGTTATAAACATTTGCCCTGGCCACAGTAAGAAATTAGCTTCCCTGCTAACATAGGCAGTCCCAGGGTTTGGCTGCCTGCATGATGCCTGACATTGTGTGCAAGTTCTTAACCGGGAGCTTAGGACTTGGTATATTAATTTTATTATCTTCTGGCTCCCAAAAGCAGAACAAGAAATTTTCTGAAAAGGAAAAAAGTCAAGGTCGTTATAGTGGCTCGGTAATGCAAGTAAGGTAAGGAAACTTAGAAGATACTGTATTCTTTGTGTAGTTGTGGACCAGCTCTAACCAAAACTGAGATGAGCTCTGGTTCTGCTATTTGGAAAGCAAACTCAACCTCTGAGTTTATGCTGAAGTGATGCTTACTGAACACCTCTCCTAAACTTCTACAGGCCATGGAAATGTTTCTATTCAGATGAAATTCTGTAAGATCGTTTCTTTTTCTGCAGCATAAGTTGTTTAACAGTCTTTTCTGCTGTTTCTATTCAAAGTCACTTCTCTTTTCCCTGTCCTCATAAACAACTTTCTCAGCGTCCACTCATCAGACCTAATCTCCGATAAGCAGATTTTTCTTCCTCTCAAATTCACACTTATTGAGGGGCGCACATCTACCACGTCCCCGGCAAGACACTTGGGGACTGACTTTCATTTACAGAAGGGCTCATTTTTATCTTGTTCTGATAAGCAAAAAAAGACAGGTGTTTCTACCTATTTCAGGGTAAGGAGATTATTGGCAGTAAGATGCAGGTTCGCAGTTGAAATGAAATGGACCCTGTTAGACTATTTTCACTAGAAGATTGTGTAGAGGGCTCAATCAGAGACTGTGGCAGCGTTCACACAGGTAATGAAAAGATTTTACAAGTCTATGGTCTTGTAATTGGACTCTCATGGCTAGATGTATATGTCTGCACTGAATCGCAGTGAAGTGAGGTAAAAACACATGCCCAGCCAGCTCCAGCCATTAAACCAAAGTTAAAGTTGAGAATGAGTTAAAAATGCCATTTGAAAGAATAAACAGGCACGGAGGATCTGGGAAACACTGCAGCATCAGAAGAAAAGTATTTTCAGATTGTATTCAGACCTGAACTTTACAGCCTAAATTGAGTAAAAATCTTCCAATAGCCCTGCATATTAGCCAAGCAAATATTTTTAAAGTTATATAAGAAAAAGAGATTTGTTTGATGAGGCTATTGAAGTATATTTTGGATTTATGAATTAAATATTCTTTTTAATAACATCAATATCTCAAGAAAGGCAAGGAAATCATCAGCAGGAATCAATATGATATTTAGACATTGAGTTAGAAACATAAAGACCTCCACTGAAGGAGTAGCTAACATTTGTTAATTTTCCTTTAATTAGTGCTGCTGAGGTATCTTTTTCTCTTATCCTTGACGTCTTGCAGTCATGTTTAAATGGGCTTTGTCAATGCAAATTCTTCTGCGGTAGTTAGAAAAAAACCCTCATTCAATAAACTGCTGCAGTAAAAGATCAACTTTTTTGCCAATTCCAGAAAGCTGTATAGGTCCATTTTGTGAAAATATCTCAGCATCTGAAGGTTTTCTGTGCATTATCCCCATAATACCTTTATGAGTCAGGAAAGCACTGTAATTTCTATTTCACAGGTGAAGACATGGAAGTGAAAGAGGACTCGTGGCCAGCTGGTCTCTCCCTCACATGAAATGAGATACAGCAAAGGCAGATTACCAAACCTGAGAATTAAAAAAGAGCTGCCTAGAGTGAAGGCCAGATGTAGACCATATGCAGTCAGTGCAAGTGAAGAGATGTAAAGAACTTTCTTTGGGAACAAAATCAGATAGTTATGTGATGAATTCAAACAAGTGACACAAAACACTGTACACCAGCCTAACCCTGGACATACCTGCACAACATCCATTTTCGGAACTACAAAAGGTATCTTTACACTGCATAATGCATTGAGAAAGAAATTCGGAGCAGACTACAACCACCCCTCTGTATCTGTACCCTGTATCTACCTACAGGCCAGTTACAAGAGCAAGCCCTGGGAAGCAGGGTGTGTGTGGGCTCACATCCCACGAGGATACCAAACTAAGGTGTCTCACGTTCTGCCAGCAGCTAGACTGGTGAGCAGAGGCAGCTGTTGAGAAAGGATGGGATTGCTCAGAGGAAGATTTCAGGATCCTTCATCCAAAGGAAAACCCCTCATGTAGCTCTTCACCCCAGGAAGAAACTCCGACAGGCCTTGTGCCCAGCATTTCATACTAAGTGCAGACTAGGAGCTACCTGACACTCCTCAGAGGATGTCTATGCGTGTAAATGCTCCCCATCTTCTTCAGCCTTTCACGAACTTGCCCAGGATTATAAAAGAGTTTCATCAAAGAGCATAGGCCGGAAGTTGAGTTATCCAAGCCCCAAACCACCCTTCTTCATATGTAAGACCTGCCTTTTCCTATATATATAAAAAACTTCCAAATATCAGACACATAGCGGGTTTAGGGCTAAAGTATTTCTAAGCCAGGTAGGGACTTACCTAGTTCATATCAATTTTCATGGAAATCATGTGCCTGAATGCACCAGGACTTCAGAAAATTTTGCCCTGATTTTTCTCTAGTGTTAGACTGTCTGTTCTTGATTGCAGCTGGAAAAAAAAAAAAAAAATGAACAAGCTATTAAAAAAAAAAATCTAACCTGGAGTCCTCAAGCTGATATACACACATGAAGATTTCATATATCTTTCTTCTTCTCTGTGACATATTTCTTTTCCTCTCCCTTGCCCCCCCTTCTTTAAAGATACCTACTTTTTTCATAGTCTGGGCTAGCTGGTGGACTTTCAAGACAATAAGAATGAGAAATCTGATAATGCCTTGAGTGATTGATTTTTTTGCTGAAATGGAAGTGGATTTGTTAGTGGAATTTGAGATCGATATTGTATTTATTTATTCATTTCTCTCTTTGGTTGAGTGTAATCTTATAGTCCTTGGCACTTAGACTATTTGTTAAGAAGGCTGTTGAAGATGTTACAGTGGGATTTATTGTGCTCTTTTACAGATTTATTTCCTGTTAGATAATTTGGTGGATGTTTCATGTACTGCATACTGGATAATAATATAAAAGGACACCATGCTTGTAAAATTGAACGGAGTCTTTATTAGTAGAATAATTTACAGAGACATTGAAGTTGCAGTTGGCAATCTCACCCTGCATATCCTCACTGACTTCCCAATGCCTTTTCAAAACTGTCCTCCCAGCTCTTTCCTCCACGTTTCATGCATTGACCACTCACCCCTTCCTCCTGTACGTACCTTTTGGTTGCCTGGGGACAAGAGAAACCACTGCTTACATCAGTGTCCAAGGTTGTGAGAGATGTGGACTGGAAACAAATAGTAAACGGAAAACAGTGGCAGTCAGGTAATTAAAGGTAGAGGGCTGGATGGAGTCAGACATAGCACTCTCTCACCCTGGCACAAATCAAAGATGCACAGAAAGAAGACAAGCCTATGGCAGTGGGAAAAATAGATGCAGCAGCACTCCTTTCTGCTGGACTTACTCTTTCCCTTACTCTCTCTGGCCCCTTTACCCTCGTCCTTTCTGAGGGTATGTGGCAGCTAGAGCTGAAGGCAGCACAGCTGTGTCTGCCCGCTGTCTGCTGACAGAGTGACGGTAAAAGGGTTATAGCCAGTTTGTGGAAAGTCACCTTGGTCTGCTCACATGGGAACTTCGGAGGTCTACTGCCTCCTCCTTGTCACCTCAACACCAATCATGACTGATTACAAGCCAGTACCAGCAATGCCAAGAGGAGCATATCAGGGTCAGCTTCACAGCTGAGAACAAGTCTGGCACATCCTAGAAGTACATTTAGGGCAAAGAATGGATGACTTCAGTAGAGGATGAATGCTGTTCTCCAGACCCCAAGTGCAAGTAGCAATACAGAGTCAGTCAAATTGTTTCCCCCCCCCATCTGACACAGTTGCAGAAAGAGCAAGGGCATAGGTAAGAGGCACCTGTTATGAGCTGCTGGCAGCATATTCTTGCTTTGCCACATCTGAATGACCACACAGTGCACAAAGCAGAGGGATCCCAATGCTGCGAGCCACCACGTTATGGGGGAAATCTCATAAGCCCTTCCCGGGTCCCTGGGTCTTTCTTCCAGTGCTATTCACTTGGCAGCACAAAGAAGAGCAGAAATAACCAAATGACTTGGAGTCATCATCCACACTGTGTTTATTGCTAAGCATATTGCCAGAGGCTTTGGAGCAAGCCCTAATTAGCTTCAAAATGCAGTCCACTTCTCTTATACAACTTCAGTGCAGAATAGAGACTTAAGCCAGATTTGAACGATCGAGTAGTGCCCTCAGGAGCAGTCTTAGCACCACAGGACAGCACAAAGGGTGAGCTTCTCAGCAGAGTCCAGGCTGGCAGCCAGATCCTTTACTGATGTCAGACTCCTTGGAGTCCAGTGAATTTTATACCTCAGTGAGGTTCTGGTAGTAGACTTTTAGATAACTGTGGTGTATTGGACTATGCCTGTAAAATTGCAACCCAGATCTGACCCTTCCACATATCAGTATGGCCTGGATTTTTCAATGATGTTTAGTTCATCTCACAGAGCATGGAGAGCATGAGACGTGCTTTTATTGAGGGAAGAGCATGGATGGAGAAGGGGCATGTGCCTAACGCAGCCTGTAAAGTGCCCACTGGAGGATGCAGTACATCCAAGGAGCACATTGGTGTTGGAAAGAGCCCAGCGGTGTGCCCAGACAGGTCCTGCCCACAGCTGCATCTCTGCTGGGTCCTCCTTTGTGAAAGCGAGCAAACAGCAACTTGTCCCCAGCAAGGGGGGCTGAGGCTCACTTGGGAGATCTACTAGCAGAGGCCCTGAGGACCCACAGCTGCAACAAGCAGCCCATGTGAGGGAAACTTGAGTGTTCAAGTGGTTAGAGGAGGGAGTAGGGTCCGCAGGGAAAATCTGCAGTGACTGTGAAGGAGGAGCTGATTGTGACCCCTGAGTCCTACCTGCCAGGCTATTTGCCTCCATGGATACAACCTGCCTGTAGTCTAAACTTGGCATATTTCAGAGCATCAGGAAAAATTCCCTGTCTTCTCCATTTATGTCTCTCTTCTTCTCCTAGCTGTCTGATCACTGTAGCATGACAGCACTGCTGCTGAAGGGTTACAGTATTGGTCCATCCTGGAGACCCCAACTCCTTCCCAAGCCTTACTGAGCTCCCCATGTTGCTTCATTACAACAGGCTTCATCCTGGGCAGCGTGGAGCTACTGCTGCTCCCCACAGCAACAGTGTTTGGCAGGATCTGGCCCCGCACTGCTTTCATCAGAGTGCAAATTGCTTTCCACTTTCCCTCTGTTATTCTTCAGACCTTCTCCCCCCTCCACAGTGTGACTCTTTTCTTTTTCCTGGTGTACATACGGCGAGGTAGGCACACAATAGATAAAGCAAGAGCTAATTGCAAGGCATGTAAAACACAATAGATGTGCTGGGAATCTATATATCAATACCAATGGGCATCCTTATGTGCACTGCATAGCTAAGCACCTCTGATAAGAGGCTGGACTGGGAATATATTGCACAGACAATAATGGATTTCTAGCTACAACCCCCAAACTAACTAAATAAAGAAGACAGGCTTCTGGTTTGTTCATTATTCTTATAATCCTAAATTAACAAAAACTCGGGGCTGTGGTGGGGATAAGACATTCTCCCACTGCCCCCTCCTACTTCCCAATTACAGTTTTGGATTAGTGCAATGAGCTGCCTAGGGTGGTTTGGCCAGGAACCAGGCTCCAAAGTCACTCATCCCTGACAACTGCTGAGGTCTGAACTGCAGCAGCTGGGAAATCTTGGAGCTGGGCTGGCAGCCTGCCTGGACAGCAGAGGCAGTTTCTATGTCTATATCCTGCTCCTACGAGAGCTGAGGGCTCTGCCTTCTTCTGTCCTCCCCCACTGCCATGTGCCCACAAGCAGGGGAAGCCAGGAGGACTGAGGGAAAAGAACAGATGAAACAAGTGACTCTGTGGAAAGCCACCATGGAGAGTGGTAAGTTGTCTGCATTCCTATAGCTCCAACCCTACAATAGTGTCCAACGGTATAGGGACACCAAAGACACAGACTGAACAGCCCCTTGATATTCAGTCAAGAGGAAACTGGGAAAACAAGAAGGAAAAACCCAAGAATCTTACAGGAAGAGCACAGTGTGTGCATGTGTGTGTCTCTGTGCTGTAGTTGTAGCTAAATGTAAGGTGGCAGCTACTTTTAAAGACAATCAGATTTTACATTCAGATATTGTTGGAACAGCTACATCACTTGAAGGTGTTACCTCTTAAAACCCTGCACTCTTCTATGAAGTTGGTGAAGGGTTTTTTAATTATATTTGCTCACTATGCTCAGCAACAGAGTTTCCAGAGAAGGGAGGGAGAAGATGGTAACTTGAAGGAGAAAATGAAAAGTGGATATTTATCAGATTGTTTTCTTGAAGGATTCCTTAGCTGGCCGTGGTGATGGCATCTCCCAGCACCTCCCCAGCAGGAAGGAAACTCAGCCTGCCCGGGGCTGGTAGACTCCATGCAGGCATTGCTCCTAGCCAGAGCTCCCAAGTCATTCAGCACGGCCACTGCCACTTCGGCTTGCAGCTCTTCCTCATTTTGATTAAGAATGTTCTTCTCTCGAACTCAGACAATCTGGTTTCTGCCATACAGTGGCTTGAAATACACTTTAATGAGAGAAGAAATGGTTCTCCTTAATGGACTGCTGAGTAGCCCTTTCAGAAAGTCCCATCTTTACAGACAGGAAAAGACAGTGACGCTGTTGAAAAGGGACTATTATCTGGTTCGGTTACTTTCTTTTTATTGTCTAATCCTGTCACTCTTGATATGATCTGTCAGTTAATTGATATACCAGCAAAGAAGAAAGTTTCTCTCATACTGAGTGCGGACAAGTCAGACAGGAAAATAATGCGCCATCTTTTCAGGCCTATACACGGTGCCCTTTGCGTTAAAACAAACAGAAAATGCTCTGAGTGTGTTTGCAAGATAAATGTTTGGACAAACAGACCAACGATACAAAAGCCAAATAGAATCAGCCAGACTGACCTCAGCTCTGACTACTCTATCTTGATTGGGAACTACAGGTGCTCTGCATCTCAGACAGTCAGGTCTCGAGCACGTAGCATTTTGGTAATTGTGCTAGGAGCTTAAATCAAAACAGAACAGTAGCGTAAATATATCTCTGTGATAGTGTGGGCACCGTAACCATCCTGGAAAAGTTTCTTTTTAGAATCTGACAGCATATTGACTGAATAATTGTGGAGCAGAACTTGTTAACAGGGAAGGGGCTTATCTTAATTACATAGCTTATGTGTTTCTTCTTACAGGCCCTTTATTGCCATACTCTTTGATGGGCTCACCATCACAAATTTATTCTACATTTGCAGCAAAAACGCTGTGAAACAAGGATGTCTTATTCTACACACGGACTGAGGCTGGGGTAGAGGCAGGTTCCAGACTCCTCTGTAGCCCTTGTTTTATCCTCCTCCATCCCAGTGCTGGCACCTCCACAGTACTGGGGCTTCATAAAATAGGTTCTTCCCCTGAGGGCACTGGACTAAGGCATCCATCTGCCTGCAGATGGGTGGCACCCATTACAGTCTCAAACACATGGTGAAAGAGAACAGCCCTGAGAGGCGTTCCTCCTCCACTCCAGTTTACAATAGGATGCACCATGTTCAGTCCCCATTTTGGAAGACGGATAGGTCAAACTCAGAACAAAATACGTCAACAGACAATTAAGATACAAGACAGATTGAGTAATTTATCTGGACGAATCACATGGGAATCCACACTCTACACAGCACAACAAAATATTGAAGGAAGCTCTTTCCTTGTCTTCACTCTGCTAGTGTGTATACACATTTCCAGGCAAGGTTTTGCTGTGGGTAGAAATTTTCTGTTGTGGTTCAAGCTGGACTGGCCACTGAGGTGAATGACAGATCCTCTCCCCACCTCCCTCTCCAAGGAGAGGAGGGAGAGAGAGAAAGAGACTTATGAGTTTTAGAAGGAACTAAACTTTTCATTAAAGTATGAAAATGTTAATAATAAAATAAAAAGAAAATAATGAAGTATATACAAAACCGTATCAAGCTCCCAGGATGACAATCACATCACTGACAGGCACAGGGAAAGTCCCAGACTGGAGTCAGTGGCAGACAGGATCTGGATTCTGGATCTGGATTCAGGAATGCATGGGTTGGGATCAAAGGCAGACAAACAGACAAAGTCCTCCTCGGACGCCGGCCATTGAAGGAAAGAGACCTAATCCTTTGATCCCTCAACTTTCATACTGAGCAGGAGGCAGATGGGATGGAATACCCTGTTGGTCAGTTTTGGGTCACCTGTCCTGTACGCTCCTCACCACAGGTGCGACCCCTCTACGCTTTTCCGCTTCCGACCCTCCAACAGGGCACGTAACAAAGCTGGCTGGCCTTGGGTGTTATAGCAATAAGTACAAGCAAGAGCCTCTCTGCATACCGTTCCTTGGCATCAGCTATAAACTTTGGTCTTACCACTCTGAGAGCGAACAGAGGCTTAGCTACAAAGTAAAATTACTGAACAGAAAATTGGTCCTGTTTTACGTCAAACCAGGACGTGTTCCAAGGGTGATTGGTAACAACATTTTTGCTTGAAATAACTTTATCAGAAAATCCAAGATGGCCAGCCAATGAACATTTTCTTTTTCTCTGTAAGGTGATAGTACACACAGGTAACGCTAACTCTCCAGGCTTTTTTTTTTCTCCTCTCCTACCACATGGTACAGCTTTTATTTGTCATGCAAAGATCTGATATCTCCATGGTATTCTCCAAGCAGTATTTTCCTTCCATAGTAACTGGCGCTGCAGCCAGGCCTTGCTCAGTCATTTCCATTGAGATGTGCACTGAACCGTCCCTCTGGAGGATCACAACCACTCTTTCTGGTTTATTTCATAAAAAGGAACACATTCCCCTTTTCTTTCCCTTCACGTGCAAATTGGCAGCACTTAAGAAAACCAAGAAAGACAGATTAAGTGGAGGGCATCCAGCTTTGAACTCCTAGCTCCCTTTAATACTTGCAGCAGTCAAGAAGCTTGATAGTCTCAATCACATCATTCTGGGCCATAACATCAAGGACAACACCCACAGAAGTAGAAAACAGTTCCTGCTTCTGAAAACAAGGCCACTAATTTCTTCAGACACGAGTTTTACCTTCAGATAATGAAAATAACACCTACAGGTCACACAAAGGAGTAGCAAGACTTCATCAGCACTTGTAACAGCACTTGGAAGAGCCCTGGATGAAAGGGGTTACAGCAGCCATATACTTATCCAGGAACAAGGAAAGTGAGGAAGAGGGTAAGGCAACTCAGAAATTTCTGTTGCTAATATAATGCCAAAACAAAAAAGTAATCTCCGTCAACGGACTGTACCAGGGGCTTCTCTCTGACAAGCCAAATGAAATATGAGAAGCTTCGAAGCAGGATGGCAAGCTTTATCAGAAAGGAAATGAGTGCAGCGTATATCTGGCTGTCACCAGGAGAGGAAGAAGGTGCCAAACCCCTATCTGCTCCCAGCACAAGGAGCCGATGAGCTGCCCTGAATGACAATAGCTCTCATCAGAGAAGGATACAAAGTGCCCGAGAAGTGATAAAAAAGCAGCCAAGCTTTTCATTTTCCTAAGTGCATCCCCTCATTATATTTTCTTTTAAAAACATCTTTTGACCAATTTTAATGCAGATGAGAAGTTGCCAGATTGACAGCCCTGGAGACTAAAGACCTTCCTCATTATCTGTAGCCTAGACAAGGGCAATAAAGCATCCCTCAAGCTCTCTCTGCTCTGGCAATGTGCCTTCTGGCCAGCAGGATACGGAGTGGAGGGAAGGGAGCTCTTTCCAAACACACACTCGGCTCTTGACCCCTGTGTGGAGCTACCTGCTAGCCAGCTCAGATTGTAGCCTGTAAGATGTGTGGAGTAGGAATGTACAGAGGATAATATTTTAATTTTATAGGACAATAATATATGTCCTCAAGCAACCTGCAGTACATGGTGGACTGCATTTTACAGACGGAGTATCGAGAGAATAAACACTGTAGGAGACGACATCTCACACAATGAGCTCTATTCTTACCATTGGACTAAGTATAGGGGGAAAACTAGATCCTTGTCCTGCCCAGGGGTAACATATTGCCAAGCAGCTAGTGGGTGACATCTTGACTCCAAACTGAGCAGGACCAGCCGGTCTCATGGGCATTCCAGGGGAAGAGCTGACTGTATGCAAGGCAGAGATTTCCCCCTTGCAGAAACAGAGCAGTACCTTTCTTTCGAGGCACTGCCTCATCTTCCTCTAACCTCTGCTGTGTTTTGAACCTGCATGAAAATGATAGACAGTTTGCACATTTTCATTCCGCAGGGGAATCCAGCAGGAGCCAGGAAGTGGTGTTTGGTACCAGGACACCTCCCATCAGCCTTGATCAGAGAGGTCACACCGTTGTGCAAGGCAGCCACTCCCAGCTCCCGTTGAGTTAGGAACCATACTCCCTGCGCAACAGTGCTGTCTCAACACAAGTGCTGAAAAAGACTTTTTTTTTTCTTTCTTTCTTTCTATTATTATAAAAATCAAGTTTCTGGTTCAAAGACTTGCATATTCAAGTTGGAACAATCAGGGAACTGACTTCAATGGCCCTTTGTCTGCTATAAAATTACACCACTTTTGCAGGACTTACTTGGGGAGAGGAGGGGAAGGGAAGATTGCCTGCATTAGAATCACTAAGCCACCACTTTCTGTGGCAGTAATGAGTATTGTTATTATATCTGTTGCCATAGACATTATTAATGTTATTATAATAGTAGTTACTATTATAGTTAATATAATAGTATTATAGTAATGCTATTATATAGTATAGTAGTATTATAGTAGTAATTAATATTATAGCAGAAACAACTGCTGACATCTCTGTTCATCATAGCTGACTGAATCTGCACCTGTGTATTCAGAGACAATCCCTAGCTCAAAAAGTAAACTATTTTAAAAATAATAAAGAATGGTTGGAGTAGGCTTAAAGTACTGTTTACTTTCTCACATGATGGTGAATTGAAAAAAACTTCAAAATGAGTATGAGATGGAGATAGTGATGTAAATCAGATCATAAGATGCTGTTCCTATCACCTCCCGCTAAGTGCTGCATAAACACCCGCTCTTGTTGCGTAACTTGCTTCAACATGACTTGGAGACCTTGCTCTTCAGAGAGACGCTTTGATCTCAATAGAACACCACAATCCCCTCTTCCCCTGTAGGAGTTTTATCTTACCTACTCTGAGCCTCTTACTGCAAGTACCAGGAGATCTGATGCGTTTTTAATGCCTGCCTCCAAGAGTGTCGAGTAAAGGGTTAGCCAGGAATTTTCTCTGGGAATAGTTTTTCAGCAGAAGGTACAGTTTCCACCAAAATGAATTATTTTCCTGGTCATCATTCTTTTTATGGTCATCTACTACAGGTTTATGAACAAAATATGTTTCCCCAGATCAGGAGTTACTTCAGACATTTTTCAGTTCGGTGAATTTACACAAAATATTTTGTCTACTTCAATTCAAAGCTAAAGTACATTCTGTCTCCCATCCCAGATACCTCTTTGCTTTCTCTCCTTTCCTGGCTCAGCCAGGTAGCAACTGTAATGTATTTAATGACATTCAGGTGAAGGCTCAGGCGTGGGTAGTTGAGCACTTGCAGCTTTCTTCATGCTTACATGTGCAAGGCAGACTCCTCTGAGGTAGAACAATGTTGGAAGTCAGTATTGCTGCAGACCATAAGTTAGGTATGTTTATTCTCAAACTCTTCTTTTCCATTCTAAGCCTATGAAGAATTACTTTGGAATGTTACAGATTATTTTAAAAGCTGCTGTTCTGGAGTATACAGATCTGAAGTGGGTCGTCAAGTCTTACGTACACAATCTGTTGCTGGTAAACTGTTTTAACCCCAGCATCCATAGCTAGGAGATGCTAAGCTCTGCAGCAGTGCTTTTGGGTATGGGAAGGAATGGGTTTGATTTGAACAGCCTTACCTCTGGCCTGGGGCACCAGAGGAGGCTCCAGCGACTTTACTGGCTCCCAGGCGCTGTTAGAGCAGCAGCCAGAGAGCACTGAGATGCACAGCTCCCTCCACCTGTCAAACTTTCTGACCTTTCATAAATGTACGAGCTGTGCTTTAAACAGATCGGTGGGGTTCTTTTGTTGTTGTTTTTCTTTGTCTGGTTAAGCATTTTTGGACCCTGTCTGTAACCTGTGAATGTCATGGGAAAGGAAACACAGACAGGATTTAAAAGACTGTGGCAGGAACCAAGGATCCTACCTGAACTCTGAAGTTTAGCTTTGCCACTGCTTGATTCTCTGTACTTTGTGCTTATCACATTTTTCTTTACACCTTCAAAGCTAGTTATCATTCCTTCCATATGCAGAAAAACTGTAATTATTCTCTTTGGGAGAAGACACAGATGGGATCTCAACATTTTTTTGGTAGTGTGGGTACTTCTTTGACTCAGCAAACCAGATTTCACTTCTATTTAAACTCCTTTAAATCTAGTTTTCAAGCAGTATAAATTAGAGTGAGTTGTCTGTGTCTGCATCCAGAAACTACGTAATTGCTTTTATGTTCAGCACAAACCGCTCAAAAAGCGACATTCTGAAGGAAAAATTTCTCTGACAAATTCTTCTTACACCATCAAGAACTTGTAGAAGGAGACACTTTCAAGGTTGTTAATATTTCTAGGAAAAATAACTCCTAAGGTTTAGGGTTTTTTAGGGTGCTACCTGATTTTCCTTTTCCTACTGTGCAGCCACAAACTACTACCAAGTCTTCACACTTCTGCATAATGTGTTTTGTCCCCTGGTGGTACAAGGGGCGTTTTTGATGGGGGATGGAGGGTGCTTTGGTTTTTAATATCCCGTACTTGTGTACAAATCAGGCCTCCCAACTACCTTTTTTTACAAATAAACGTCTCCTCATTAGTTTTTCAGCACATGTATACTTTGTATACTATGTTATATAGTTGCATTTGATAAGATTGCAAGAAAGATGCTATTTTCTGATGTGGAGGTAGTTTATCTCCCTTGTTAGTTGTCATGGCATTTTTAAAATTTCTAACAAAACCTTTGGCTTCCCCATGAGATCTCAGAGGGTCGGGCAAGACAAAACAAGTTACGTTTCCTTAACCTATTAAAATGTTACTGAATTTTATAGGTGTAAACAGTGGCATATTACCAGATAATAATTCTTTACAGAAAGCAAAAGTGAAGCATAAAGTCTTCATGGCACTACTAGTATTAACCTAGGATGAGTATATAACTTCTGGTCATTTTGACTGGGTTTCTATGCTTCACCTGGAGCCTTTGAGCCTGAAGACTGCATCCTGAGAGGCAGAATAAGCCCTGGGTTGTGGCAACACATAAAGTTTAGTTAGGGAATGGTTACTTAATTGTCGTCCCAGAGTGAGCCTCCCGAGAACCTCTGAAAACTGTAATCCTTGTTAGCATCTCATTACCCAGTATCTTGCTTTTATCCATTTTGCTTTGCCATGGCTTTAATACAAACCATGACAGGAGGCACTTTGGGAGGGCTATTTAAAGCTTGCCGGGGAGATACATCCAGGTACTGAGTCAGGTCCTCAGCTGGTATGCTACAGTGTGCCTCCATCAGCACCGGCAGGAGCAAACTCATTCACACACAGCAAAGGTGCTGGTCCTGTAAATGCTATAGCAAATCCAGACGTGATTTCTGCCTGGGCTTTGAAATCCTGCGGCTTCGCTGCCTCTTTTTTTTTGTCTCTTCTAGCAACTCCTTGCTCTGTTCTGAGTCATCTCCTTCAACAGTCTCCCTCGTTCTTATTTATTGACTCCATTTGCTTGTACTCATGATTTTCCTTTTTAAACATCTTCTCTAAGCAGCTTATGCTAACGCCCTGTCCAGGCTGCTTTCTCTGCTATCTGCCCAATTACATGTGCTCAGTCTTTTGGGATTTATGGCATTTTGTGTGTTTATAATGGCAGATGCCAAGTGAACCCTTTCATTTACTGCAATGAAAACATCATTGTTTTAAATTTCTCCTCTGAACTGGATGCACATTTTCAACTCGTTGCTTGTTTCAAGACATCCTGTGCTTGATAGCTCTGTTCTTAGCCTTACTCAGTCCAAGGTCTGCTTTTGCAAACTGCTTCTTTTGTGGATTATGTATGAATAGGACCCAGACACAAATCTGTCCTATCGAAGCATCTTTAAAAACTGTCAGCACTGGAAACAGACTCCCATTTTTCTTAGCTCAGCTAAAGAAGAGTATCCCTGAGATTTTATTTTTTTTTTCTCTGTCCCAATTAAATGGAAACATTTCCAGTTCACTTATCAGCTTTTGTAAATCAACATCGCTGAAGTTAGTGGGGTTGTACTGATTTGTGCTCATTGGGAATTTGGCACATGAGCCAAGCTTAGTAGCTTCTCCATCAAATGCTCTTTCATTGTAACTCTCTCTAGCTGTGCCTTTCCTGATGATAGAAAATTTGGACCTACTACTGCTCTAACAACAGAACAGCATCATCTTTTTTTCTGTGCTTTGTGTCTAGTGTCATCATTTAGCTGAGTATAAAATATCACTGGCAAATAATCTCACACTTCAGTCTGACAGCTTTTTATGTCAACTTTGCAATGCTATAACTCATCTTACAAGTTGCAAGGTTATGGGAAATAAGGTGTCCAAGGCCAGAGTCTTCTAGACTCATCCTCCTTGCAGTGTCCCTGTGGTGCAAATACCTCAGGATTTGGCTGCCACGAGAAAACTTTCTTCTCCCTGTGTACATAAAGTTTACACTGGGGCAGAGTCAGTCTGATCTCGGCACTGGGTGCATTGGTGAGCCACAAAGATTCAGGTTTGCAGTCTATCACTAATTTGTACTGTCTTCAAAACATGAGGAGTCTTTCTAGGTCCTGGCTCCAGGGACACCTTGGCTAAGTCGTGTCTCTGTGCTGGGGCATATGCCTGGTTCCCTCCAGGGCGTCCATACGGTCTGATAAAGTGAACTTTTGGATCCAAGACCAGTGGTAGGAAAGTCCTGGATGAGAAAGGTGAGAGAAAGCAGTTTTGAGCAGTCTTAACTAACTTCTATGGATCCCTTCCTGGCTGGAAACTTGGCCTGGCTTTGCCTGCACAGACCGTCAAAACCCTGCTGTTCTGACTTGCAGCTATGTTACTGTAGCTTTATGACAGTATAATTCAAATCTGACTCTTTTTTTGCCTACTTTTCTGACGTTACTTACAGAAAGTGCTTCAGTTCATTTTCCCCATCCCACCTCAGCCTAATCTTTCCGTATTCTCTCTTTCCACATATGCTGTCATTTTCCCTCATGAGAAGTAGCAACTAAAATACTTCTCTACTTTTTCTTCTTTGATATTTAGTAGATACTCAGCGAGGCTGTTTCCTTGAGATATTTCTTTCTTAGGTAACAGAAAGCAGTCATTTATTGGCTTACTTATCCAAGCTGTTCAAAGTTTTCTTTTCCTCCCCTCCCCTCTCTCCAGTCTGAGTTTTTAGCTGAGGAAGCAGTGTTTGTAGCAAGGCAATGTCTCTGCCTCTCCAAAGATTTGCGTTAAGTTTGCCATAACAACCTCACCTTCTACCCCTTGCCTGCTGGCCCGTGTATTGTCCCCTCGCTGGATGAAAAGGCACTGAGAGACCACTTCCATGTACAAATTCCCTAGGGCTGACCCCTGTATTTTTACAGGTTTCAGAGGGCTGTAAGCTGCACGCATCTTCCCAGACTTAATTCCAGCCCTGAGGTGTGTAACTGCTGTACACATAGACCAAAAATGCACTCCCTGGCCTAAACACCTTTCAAAATCAATGCAAGACAAGTAAGAGAAACAAAAGAGAAGAAGAGAGAGAAGGGGACCAAAACAAAAAGTGCTACAGGTAGCAGCAAGACTCAGAAAACCTCTCTGGATTTCAAATCTTTACTAGGTTTCAGAGCAAGGGAAGCTTGCAGGACTGCTGTGATGGAGAGCCAAAAA
>VYXH01009258.1:159067-199139 GCA_013397275.1 Burhinus bistriatus | reverse complement strand
AAAAAAAAAAAAAAAGAACAGTGTGGAGGGTTATCTCTTCTCACACACGTGGGGAGCAGAGGGCAAAAACATGAAGGTGTTCAGTGGAGCAATTAAAAGACAGGCACTGAGAGCTGCCACTCTGGGCCAGCTGGATATATGGGAGTTTTTATGTTGTATCTTTTCTGCAGATGGAAACTTCTACTAGGAGGCTGTTGGTCACTTTTTACTGTCACTTCTGCCAGTTGCATACCTTTTGCTTTGACCTAGAAAGGAGGTGAAAATTTTACTGCAGATTAAAGGTCTGGAGTGACATTTTGCTACCTGCTGTATGTTCTTAGCAATTGTATTTACTTTTTTTGAACTGGTAACAATGCACAATGAGAAATCACAGAGAGCCGGTGCTGTAGCTCTTACCTGAGTTGTGGCACAGTAGTGCTCTCTAACAAACAAGATCTGTTGCCAGGGCATGCTAGTTAGATCTGTTTAGAGATTTGTTTGGGCATCTGTTGCTAATTTTGCAGGGCCACAGTGATCCTTCATTCCTGGTCCATGCGCAAACTAATGATCTGTGCTGCAGCTTGTCTTTTAATTAACTTCCAGAGGGGCTGCTCACTGAGATGCAGATTACAAACTGAATTACTCACAAAGACAGAGAATTAAGGAGGTGCATGCTTGCCTCCAGTGGCAGGATGCAGCGAGCACTGTGCCACTGGGTTTGAGAAACTGGGAAAGCTATTACGTGGATGATCTTGTAAACAGGGTGAAGTTTGCCAACCATTACTCTACACCACTGCTATCAAAGTTGCCAGAAGCTGTGCAGACACTGGAGGGGAAACGTTACTTTGGACTTTCTTGTGTAGCGTGTTATGTGGGCACTGCTATCTATCATTAGGGACAGGATACAAGGCTATGTAGATTTAGTTCTACCACTCTCAAAATTATCTCCTTTTCCTAGATATCCAAGCTGTTGAGCATTTAGAGAGAATTACAAATTACCTACTTAAGAAGTAGACATTCTCCTTGTGCATAAAGGCGTGCCGTGACCGAGGGATGTGCAAAGGCCAGCAGGCAGCATGTGGATGGGCAGTCTGCCTGTTGCCAAGTTGCAGACAGACACTAGGTCTGTAAGCATCTCCCCAGCAAAGCAAAACACTTGAAGCAGGTCGGTCCGGAAACTTCGCAATATTATGCCGGATCAGCATGGACCACTGGGACCCAGTGATAACCCAGTCCAGGTCTGGAAGAGTGTATGCATGTGTGGTGGGATAGCCACTCTGAATGCAGCTCAGGCCTCTTCACTGTGGCTCAGTTTTTCCAGGATGAAAGAGGCGGCTTTGGGAACACTGCCAGGCTGCTCTGACCCTCCTTGTCCCCATAGCCCCATAGGCTGCCAATTCAAATGAGATCAATTCCCAGCAGGCTTCCTTCTAGTTACCAGATACATCTGACAGCTCCTGTTTATAACTAATAGGCATGCCCCTCCTGGAGGGAGCATGGCCACGTCCTTCCGTGTGACACAGCACGGCTGAGGTGAGGACAACAGTACAGGTCAGGATGAGCTAACAGGGCCCCAAAAATCAATTCAGTTATAGAATAAATGCCACTCAACTTGCAAGAAGCAGACAAGTGATTTACTGACCTTGCGTAGGAAGGATCCAGGAGCTACCACCGCTGTCCTGATCCTAATATTGTGTTGACAGGAGCAGAAATATGCAGAAAGAATTTTCTCTCTGGGGAACAACCACCCTTGCCTGAGAACTTTATTGGTCCACCTTTGCTGTTGAGGATGCCAGGATGAGCTCTATGGGTGGGCTTTGTCTCACTTTAACCACCTAAGTGCGAGATTCGCAGGCTGACATAGGTCTATGGTTGTCCCTGTACTGCCAAGATGGTAGGGAGACGGTGGCATTTCCAAAGAGGAGCCTACCTGGGGCTGGAGCAAGTGGGATGTCATTCTCTGAAGGTGCCCATCTCTCTCTATTGATTGTGGAGGGAGCCTAGACTCCCAGCATGGACTGAGCCCCTCACTGAACCTAGGCAAGGTGAAACTCTAGCTCAGACCAGTAGTTTTGACAAAGAAGGTAAAAAATATTTGTTTCTCAGTGTATTTTTAATCCTAAATTGTATATTCATTTCACCAGGAGGACGTGTCAATCTGAGCTTCATAGAAAAAACAGGGATGCTTGCAAAGTCTTAGGCCCATCATAGCTTTTTAGCCCCCCACAAGCTCCCCATTGGTCAGGACACTGGCTGTTCCACAGCTTTTCCTCCCTGCAGCATGCCACCTGCTGTTGAATGAAGGTGCTCCTAAATTTTAACGAAGAAAAATTGGAGCAGAAGGCAGACCTGAGTTAGAGAAAGAGCAGGAGAGTTAGCTGAGGAAAGGGAAAAAGAAAAATAGGAGAAGAGGATACAAAAAGTGACAGATGGGAGAATAAGGTACAAGAGTACTTGGGGGATATTTCAGATTCTGGGGAAAGTAAAAGCTCCTGTATTTTGGGGGAAAGACTTCTCACTGGTGAAACAACGAGGCCAGGAGAAAGAAGGGCCTTCAAAAAGACAAGGTGGTGTTTTTCAAATGTGTCCTGGAACATGAGTAGCCCTGGGCTGCTGGTTAAACCTGAAGTGAGCAATCCTGGACTTCTGCTGCTGCAAATCCTCTTCATTAGCAAGACACTATATTTAGGTCTCTCTCCTGACAGGTGGAAGCACCAGAGATTGGCAAGCAAGTTACAGTGAAATCAGAAATGACTAAACTTTTCATGTTGCACAAGGTGAAATTAAGCTTGGCTTTTGAGGGAATTAAAGAAAATTGTTGCATTTTTTAACTCTTCAGGCAGTCTTAATGAAAAAGATAGTGCTGTGGGTGATACCACAGTTTTAAAATATGCACACAAAACAGCACAAGCCTCTGTTGCTTTACTTGGGAACCAAATCACATTAGTAACAGTTCTTACAGTTACATGTCAGAGCATCAGGGACAGAGCAAGACCTTAACACATACAAGCCATTGCTTTCAGTAACTTTTGCTCTTTTTTTTCACCGGAATAGGAAATGTTAATGTAGAAAAGGCAAAAACCTCCTAGGCTTACACAGAACTAGATTTTATCCATGCATCTTTGAACTTCCATATGTGATATAGAAGATTTGGTCCTGTCAGCTGAATACTACTCAGATCCCTAGGAAAAAGAAGTCTTTTCATTCCTTTAATACTCTGCCAGATTGCTACTACATACCTGCTTGTTTGGTCTTTTTTGTTGTTTTTTTTTTTTTTTTTTAATTTATGAGGTAAGCTAGAATTTAAACAGTACAAATCAAACTTATGTTGAGCTACCAAACCGATTTGGAAGATATGACTATGTTGTCTGAGTTTGTGAGAAGACCTGGTGTTACTTACAACGATGCCCCACAGATACCTTAAAACAGGTTTTAAACAGACAGAAGGATATTTTTCTCAAAGTGTGTGGTGCAGCTGTGGAACTCATTGCCACGGAATGCTTGTGGAGGTTGAAGGCATGAAAGGGCTGGAAAAAGGATAGATGAATACACAGAAGGTTGATACCCCAAACAGCTATTAAACTTAATGCTCCAGGTGCTCTTGATCTGCAGCACAGGAGATGAAAGTCTATCCTAAAGACTAAAGACTTCATGCTTTCCTTTTATTATTTTTTTTTCTTTTTTCCCTTTTTTGTCTGGGCATCTACTTTATTGATTTCTGCCAGAGACAGGATGTGGGTCTTGATGGTCCTTTGATCAGTGTTTGGACAGCTATTCTTGTGCTTCTGTACTTTTGCCAATGTCAGCAGAGCAATACTCCTGTCAGCCCAACTACTGTTATTTAAGGAGGTGATAGGGCTACACAAAAATAGTTATAGAAGCAGGTGTAGCCTAGGCAGACCCTTAGAAAAGGTTACTCTGTATTCATGGGAAAAAGCCTTCTTCCTTGATGCTACATTGAAAAGAATAATGAGTTAGTTTTTCATGCACTTTCTGGTAATAGGCATCGTTGTGTGACTTATGAGAAGGTACAGTAGTTGCAAATTCAATACTTTATAAATGTAAACAAATCAAATCCCAGGTGAAAGGCATTGGCTGGTTTTTAACTCCTGGGAGCAAAGAAAATGTTTATGAATGAGAGGTATGTGTGGTTCTTTACACTTTGCAAATTTAATGCATATTTCCTAAGAACTGAGGTAAAGCCAAACACCTTGATTAATCCTATCATGCATTCCTTGAATGCAAAATTCATTATAAAATGGAAATAGAAAGTACTTTTCTTTCTTTTCTGACCCATGGCAAATGGATATAGGGGTCGCTGTTCAAAATGGCCATGGATCCTATATGATACTCAGGAACTCAGGAACTGTTTTTTCCCACTCTTTAAGTTGAATGGGATGAATTGAATTTTAGCTGTAGATGAATGGAAAGAGAACTCAGATTTACATATATATATTCATTTTATGGACAGTTTAACTCACTCAAGGTTGAGCTCATCAATGGATACTCAAGAGTGCTTGCCTCTCTAGGCAATGGAGCACAGTCACTGAGGCAAATACCTAGGGGACCTCTGGATTTTCTACTTGAGTCGGGGTGACAAATGATGGCCCTCACCTTACAGACTAATGAGGCAGAGACAGGATGATTATTTGCTTTTCAGGCTCTGAGGTTTGCCTGAGAGAGGGCACTCCTAAGCAAAATTTCCAATATCATTAAAAATAATGCTCCTGGATATACTATGAAAAAACGGAGAAAACATTAGGTTTACAGAATGAAGATCTCATCCCCCTGAGCTTAAACGATGTAAGCAGGAAGTCATAGGCTAGGTCATAGGCTTTGTGCTGAATCCCTGCCTAAGGGTGTGTTTCACCCATTGCTACACAGATACCGTTAGTCTGTTGAAAATTTGCTAGAAATGTTTTTCCGTAGTTGCTGAGCCTTGATCATGAAGGTAAAGGGAGAAGATATCCTTACTGACCTTTTCCATTTCTTGTTTCTGTCATTCTGTGAACAAAATTGCTTATTTTGCTCTAGTAACTTTAGTAAAAAGCTCTCTCTTGACTTCTTTTTAATGTCCTTAGCAATTAGGATAAATTATTTTCTTTCTTCTTCTGCCTAGAATTAAATCAGTTTGATAAGAAAACCACAGGCCAGTGGTATCAAACACATAGATTTTAATAGGAGATCCCACTGAGAAAATCTTCTGGTTTTATTGAATTTAGAAACAAGTACTTTTAAAATAAAAGAATGCCTTAAAACCTTGGCAGTTCAAAAGACAAAGGCAAACAAATCAATAAGGAGACATTCCAAAACAATATACAAACTATATCTTTTCTTGCAACAGAAGATATAAAAGCAAATATTGATTTACCCTGGTTGGATTTTGATGGCTACAAGGAGCCATCAAGGAACTATCAAAAGTTTGAAAGTCACGTACAACACAAATAGTAATTAACTACTGTGTTACAGAACATGCTGCCTCCACAAAAAAATAAAAGAAATAAAAAGAAAGATGCCAAATAATGAAGATATATAGTCTGCTGCCCTCCCTTTGGTCTGAAGCATCATCGGATCTCACATGTGCAATACATCCCTGAAAACAAGCCCTACCTCTTCCCTCTCAACAGGCAGACTTGCTAAGTTATTGTTCTTTGCTTAGTCACTGAGCAGAGGCACTGACCTGGCATTAGGATACACTTTCTGTCCTACTAGAGATGGCATCTTCTGTGGTAATACAAAACCAAAGTCCTGACTACTTATGTCATTCCCATTGTACCTTTAAACAATCTGGCTCCCGTGTTTGAGTGCACATGGAAATACTCTGTTTAACTAATGAATACACAACAAAATAGCACCTGCTTCTGAACATCTTTCCCTTCTCTTCATGAATACATCAGGCTCAAAAGTCTGGCCCCAGGCAGACTTTTGACCCCACAAGGGGAAAAAGTGCCAGACTCTGCTTCTTTAGAAACATCACTCCTGCCACTGATTTTAGATGGAAGGCTTACTGCATAGGACAGGGATGGATGGCAGATGGCTACATAGAAACTGGGACATCCATTTTAGACAGGGTTTCCCAGACAAATTCCAGGATACTTCATCACGTTGTCTGCAGTCTCAGCTAAATTTCATAGGCTATTTCTTCAGTTTCCCTAAACAGTCATGCAGCTCACCACAGCAAGGAGGAGTAGCCCAAAAGGGCTTGCACTGCAGACCTGAGTGAAATAAGTGTTACAAGCTTCCAACTCCAAGCTTAACACTGATGACTTGAGTCAAGAAATATATTTATGAGTAAAGAAATACATTTAACTACAAGTCACAAGTGTAGGCTAAATCATAATCACAAAAAAGTTAGTCTAAACCCCCTGCCTTTGGGCATTCCTTTTACTTGTCTTTTGCTGATGCAAATTTTAGGATTTGGTATTTCCAAGCTTTTATCAGCACCACATAGCTAAAAAATTTTCTCAAAATGGAAGGTGAGGAAATCCGGCAACAACATGATTCCAGCTGCTTGAGATCTGAGGAAGAGAGCCGATCACAAGATGGAGATGAGCACACTGGACTTAACCCAACAGTTAGAAATCATTGTAGCCCTATTAAAACCAAAGATATTTCACCATTGCAGAATCAGTCAAACATCTGGCTAGTTACTGCTAATAATAATAAAGTTAGGTGCATCCAAACCTGTCCTATCAAGACTTGTGCTGGCTCCTGTGTATTTCCATGAGGTCTGCAGTTTGCTCTACCAAGTGACCCAACCACCTCCTACCAAGTGAGGACTCACACCAAGCCTGTCTCAGTTGGGGGTGTTTCTGTGTGTGCTGCTGAAAGTAGAACAGTTATATATATAACCAGGTTGGAGGGGGTTGAGGGGTGGGTTTTTTAAAATATTCATCATGTAACTGCTAAATTGAAAGGAATGCATTTTCTTTTTGTTGCAAAATAACAGAGCTGAGCAGAAGTATGAACATATGCAAACACTGAGATGAGAGGGACTCAGAGCAGGCACCGCCCCGCCGTTCTGCAATGGGCAAGGGACACCTTAAGAGCCATCCCATATGCAAGGCTGGGTCTAGCGTGTGCAATCCTATCTCACGCTGCAGCACTTCACCTCCTGCTGCATTATACAACAGGAAACCAGCCTGCAACACAGCAGGCAGACTGCTATGGGTACAGCTCTGCAAGGGCAGGAGTTGACAGACACAGCACCACTCTTGCTCTGAGAGATGCATGGTAGGTGAATATTTTCTTCCCCTTGCCCCCCATGGGTTAATTCGTGTCTTAACAAAGAAATGACTTCTTTCAACTCATATGGTGCGCCAAAAGATCAACAGATCATAGAAAGCGCCCAGCCATGGGACCTTCCCTTCTCTACAGCATATAGCTGCTAGGGGGCTCACTGCCACCTTCCTAGTGCAGGTTGGCACAATTAACTTGTCCCTGCTTTTGCCAAGCCCTGCCACCACCTACATCCATCATCTCCTATACAGACTCAGACACAGTTTACAGCCTTTTTGCTGCCCTGAAGCCCCCTCCCTGCTCCTTTGGTTACCATTGCGCTGCTTGCCCTGTCAACCATTCCCTGCTCCCCATTGTGCTCCTCTACCTACCCATGAAGTGGCACTTCCACCCCCTAGCATTTCCTGATCTCCCAATCTGCACCCACTTTGGATCAGCCTGGAAGGCAGCATACATGCCTCTGAAGGACGAGCTGTTGGTCCTCAGAATAAACTGTTTACCTCACTGTTATATTTCATGTCATTTAAGGTAACAAATACATACGCCCCACATCATAGAACAAGGCTGGGAAGAAAAGAGATAGTGACAGCTATAGGGGTGTTCCTACATTAAGTCAAAGTACAAGCCAAAGTCCAGGACCTTCAAGCAATGAGACATGAAGATAACAGACCATCTCTCAAGCCTGCTGGCCCTGTAAGAACCTGTATACGGACAGACTCCTTTGGCTGATAAACTTCAGACAGTATGACATGATAATTGCGAAGGGAGCAGACACACGTCACACTGAATTAACCAAGTGACTGTTAGTTTTCCACCACAGCAGAGTACTTTTAGGGAAAACTTTCCTGATTCCTGGCAGTGATGGCTCAGGCACAGCAACAAATACAGTTTGCTTTAGTCTTCTCTCACACTCATTGCTACTCTAGAGCAGTGGGGAGCAGAGACCTGGCAAATGGTTTTTCAACTATTTTAGTGGGTCATTCTGAAAGTGTCAGGTGGTGATGAAAAGCCTCATATTTACACGTTAGTAAACAGGTCTTCTGAACAAAATGACTGCCCTTTAGCTGCTGTGAAAAACCCTTCTTTGGCTGAGGGGAAAAACTGAGGTTCCCGTCAGAGATCGTTCACAATAATCCCTGCAGAAGGATTCATACAGCCTTCCTTTTGGCCTTAACCAGAATTCTGGCTTGAACACTCGTTGACTATGTCCTGGTTTGAGGCAAAACAGAACCAATTTTCTGTTCAGTAATTTTACTTTGCAGCTAAGCCTCTTCTAACTCACTGAACTTTCTGAAACTCTGTGAAATTAACAGCATACTGTGGAGACACTGTTTGTTCTCAGAATGATAAGACCGATTAGCTGTAATTTATGCCAAGGAACGGTATGCAGAGAGTCTCTTGCTTGCACTTATTGCTGTAACACCCAAGGCCAGTCAACTGTGTTACTTGCCCCGTTGGAGGGTCGGAAGCAGAAAAGCGTAGAGGGGTCACACCTGCGGGGAGGAGCGGACAGGACAGGTGACCCAAAACTGACCAACAGGGTATTCCATCCCATCTGCCTCATGCTCAGTACGAAAGTTGAGGGATCAAAGGGTTAGGTCTCTTTCCTTCAATGGCTGGCGTCCGAGGAGGACTTTGTCTGTTTGTCTGCCTTTGATACCGATCCATGTGTTCCTGAATCCAGATCCAGAATCCAGATCCCGCCCACTCCTGACTCCAGTCTGGGACATTCCCTGTGCCTGTCGGTGATGTAATCATCATCCTGGGAGCTTGATACTGGTTTTGTATATATTTCATTATTTTCTTTATATTTTATTATTAATATTTTCATCAAAGTAGTTTAGTTTCTTCTAAACTCCTACGTCTCTTTCTCTCTCTCCCTCCTCTCCTTGGATAGAGCAGTGGGGAGAGCATTCATCATTCACCTCAGTGGCCAGTCCAGCCCAAACTGCGACAAACTACCTGTTTACACCCATCCCTACCTCAGATAAAGTATTGCCCTTTGATTCCTGCTCTAAAATTCATCATAGTGTTGCAGGGACCTGCCATGTTACTGCTGTGCTCCCTACCAGAGCTGGTCACAACCAACAGTGGAAAAGTGGGAACCATCAAAACACAGTGCTCCTGGCTCAGGAAGCCCAGAACAGCTCTTAGCCAGGAGGGTGTCCCAGGAAGAACCTTTTTGCCTGTGCATGGTTCCTGTGCTGGTTCCCCACATACCCATTACAGGCTGGCATCAGCACGGTGGGATAGAGGGACTTTGCTGTGATTGGCGGGATAGTTTTTAAGCTTGCAGCTGCCTTCCTCCCAAGAAAAAAACATCTGTTTTCTCTTGCCCAACGGGCTATTTATTTCCCTGTGTTCCCCCCAGAACACTGCACCAAAATCACATGAAAATTCAACAACACAGCATGTTTTGTAAGGGGGACATTTTCTTGAAAAAGTTCATTGGGAGAGAAACCAAGCACAATTGTTATAAAAATATGCTGTGCTGGCTTCTTGTGTGCCTGGAGGCCGGCTCCTACCTTGATGGCAGCCAAGGTGGAGGCATGGGGCTCACACCAGGAGCGACTGGCAGAGCCAGGCAGCCACTGGCTGTCTGACTTCCCCAGCTCCATCAGAACAACAATCCTTGACAAAGAAGAAAATGTTCTTTCCAAAAGGTTTTGAATTGCGCAGATACACATTTTGACTGAACCATCTCCTTGTACCCCTGGAGATCAGTATAAGCTTTTTGGTGTGCTGCTCCTCACCTCTCAACTTTAAACTTTGCCCCTTTGTTAATGTTTTTTAGGGGTGCTGTGACCCCTGTGTGTTAATAACAGCTGCTAGCTCCCGGAGTGGTTCCACTTGACTGCAGAATTATGGCGGGGTGAGGGTGGGGGAGGGTGGTGCACGCAACACAGGGGTGAGCTAATTGAGGAAGGCATGACCTAGAGCCATGCATTTGGCTGTGCGTCATTGCTGCTTGCCACCCGTGAGTGTGACAACAGGTAAGAAAGACCTGAGTCCTGCTGGCGAACCCAGTCCTCCCGGGCTTCTGGCGGCAGAAATCTGCTGCATCCTCCCATGTCTCCATAGAAACTTCCCTGCTGTCTGCAAGAGGCCTGCAGAGAGTTTTATTTCTCTGCAGTGGTCCCTTAACATAATGTATAGAGAAAAAAAAAAAAGGATGAGGAGATCAGCAGGACTTTCACATGGTAGTGTTCGGTGGGGTCACGGCAGTGGTGGTGAGGCAAAAGCAGCTTCAGACTGATATTCAAGCTGGGATACTTCTCTATGTCTCTTGGTTGCAAGTTTCAAATCCACTTAAGGGACTTGAAGACTCAGGTCCCATTAATTTTCAATGGAAAGGGACCACCTAAGTCCTCCAGGCAGCTGTGGAGTTATAGAACTTGAAAAACCAAGGCACGGGCTACAGGTCTTCTGAGGATAAAATTCACCTTGAGATATGCGGCATCTTGGGTGAGGCTGGAAATTGTAAGATATAGAACCAGTGTCCTTCTGGACAGAAAGGCAAAGGCTAAAAAAAGACAAAAAATGATGAAAAAAAAGTATTTTTTCAAAATTTGTTCTGAACTTTCGTAAGCTTTCTTAAGCTTGAGGTGGGAGGACAAGTCGATCTGCTTTTTAATCCAAGCCAGTTCTCAAACATATAGCAGAATTAAATAGAATTTTTGCAAAGGCAAAAGTTTTTCATTGGTAGATGGCTTTTTTACACTGAAAAGTAAATATGATATTACAGTGTCTATTTCTTATGAAGTGTTGGATGGCATTCTTGAGCACATTCTCAGAATCATTACTGAAACAATGATCAACATTTTTTATTTCTTGGTCCCTCCTAATCTTTGCTAGATTTTTTAATTTTATTTTCAGTAAATGCAACACAAAGAATTTCTGAAGTGTATTCTAAAAAGTTGCAGTGCCCTAAAAATAACAAAAACAAATCCAAAACTCTGTAAAATGGAAAGAGTTTGCAAGTCTCCACATAAAATATATTTCTCAATTACTAATTTCTATCACTAGCCTTCCCCAAGTTTTCTGTATGTTTGGGAACCTTTTATCATAATACTGTGAAATAAACAATAGTGCCATTTGTTCAGTTCACACATTCCTATATTCCTAATTCACCCACTACTGTGACATCTAGGCTGATGCTGTGGGAGAGACTGGGTTCAATGGAGAAGTCTGGTCTCAGCTTTTCCCTATAGCCTGTCCTTGACATCATCTACCTAAAGACTTATAACCTGTGAAAGACTTATAACCTTGTGCAGAGAAACATGAAAGGCAAGGTAATGAAGGGAGGAAGAAATATCCATATCCAAAATGTGATGAGAGAGCGAGGATGAAGAATATTTCACAGGGTTATTAATATTTCCACTTACACTGTTCTGTGTGTGGCACCCAGATAACACGGGGAGAAATACTTACAATAGACAGAAAGGTAAGACAGATTGGCCAGAATGGAAATAGTTTTAAAAATTTACTACTCCAAGGTTTCAGTGGGTAACAAAAATTTACCATCCCTGCCAACCTCAGCTTCCTTCAGAGACCCAAACATACAACACTGCTCATCTCTAGGCAAACTGCTTCAGACAGAGAGGTAGGGCCTTTATAAAGTTATTGTTCTCAGAGGTAATTAAAACTTATATCAGATCTCATTGAGGAGCAGAAAGGTATTGAAAGCAAATGGAGGAAAAACAATAATATTAAAAGTTCTTGCCTCATCTTCAATTAGCCATGCTGTCTCCGGCAAGTTAACTGCATGGTTCATTACTGATGAACAACTACCATCAAAGTAATGGACTCAAACCAGTGAGACCAGGATCACTCATCTGGGGAGCATTTAGTACCAGACCATTTGACAGAAGCTTTCCCAACAGACAACGAGGGGGCAAGAGAGAAGTGGGCTCTCCCCAGAGTGGGTACCACTGGCACATAGCCTGACTGCACTCGGCCCAGTCTCATAAACCTTTTCTTCACAAGAAAGCACCATAAAAAAATATAACTGGCTTTGTTTAGTTTCATTTAAAAACAAACAAACAAACAAAAAGTGTAATAGTAAAAACAGATCCTTCAAATAAAAAGGGATATAAAAAGGTTTGTACCTTTCTCCCTCATTCCAGCTGAAATCCTCAGAAGGGGGGTGCTCAGAGGGATGCAGGGTCCAGGTTCAGTTCAGCTCCACTTTTAAGCCTCTGAAGCTGGGGNTGCTCAGAGGGATGCAGGGTCCAGATTCAGTTCACTTTTACACCACATTCATTTGCTCCACTTTTAAGCCTCTGAATCTGGGAGGCTGGAATCTGGTTTCAGTAACAGAGGAGCGAATCTGCTGAAGAAACAAAGAGAGTTTTGCTCTTCATTAACCTCCCATATATCTAAATATATTCCCTAAGTTCAGTGATCTGTAGCTACAGCCTGAACCTCCTTTCTGTTGCCCCAGCTCCGGACGGTGCGATCTCCACCAGCCATCCAAAGTGGCTCAGGGCAGAGCTTTCCCACACCCAGAACAAGGAGGTAGGCAGTGCTCTGCAGGACTGTTCCAGGAGACAGGAGTTTTATTGAAAACATCATCCAAGACACAGAACATTCATTTAAAACATTGTGAAAGAGCTTAAGTCTTCCAGCAATAAATCCTGGGAGTCCTTGCAGAATCGCACACAACCTCAGCATGTAAAAGAAATGGGAGTCAGGTCCGATCATTAGTTGATCTTCTACAGCGTCTCCCCAGCATAAAGAGGGATCAGGCCCTGTGAATAGGGCAACTGGAGACAAAAGAGGCCACAGTAGCAGTATATACAGTTCTTTTATCAGAATATACTTCTCTTTATGGATTAATCACATAAATGAATTTGGAATGGATCCACAGCTAGGATAAATCAGCTAAAGTCTCTGGACTTCATTAGAGACCAGGGGACAGGAATCAGCCCACTATTTTTTTATCCAGAAGTTTTTACTCAATAGGATGATGAGGATTTTTGAGTGTGGGTCCACACCACTCTGCCCACTGCAACACAAAGACTTTCAGGAAACCCCATGCCCAGGTTTGCTCTGCTGAGAGGAGATGAGAAGTCATCTGCTGGAGGGCTGGGCAAGCGCTTTCCTTTCACACTCCACGGAAGAGAAATAGCTGGTAACAGGCAATCAGCACTGAAACAGATTTGGTACTGTGTCCGATGGGCAATGGAGAGGGTATGAGCACACAGTTTCATGACAACAGTTGCTGCCTGAGAACTACGTGATACTTGTCATTGTGGTTCCCTGAAGCCCTGGGGGGAGGGAGGGAAGGTGGCAGAGGAAGCAGCAGGGTCAGAAGAGTCCCTGGAAGCTCAGCCCTTGGCCCTGTAAGCTCAGGAAAACGGGAACAGGACTGCAGCACATAGATGGCCCATCCGTACTTCGTCCAGCAGCAGGTAGTGGTGTGCCTGCACTGCTGTGGTACAGCATTTTCAGTGCCTTTCCTGAGCATACATTTTAGCTCTCTCCATACAGAGCTGTCTGTAGCATTTTTCAGAAACACTTTTTTTCCAGAAACAATATGATTTCTTTAAGATGTTTGCCCTGCCACTGTCTGGCACTTTTTATTCTGCCAGGAGCTAAGCCTTGACACTTCTGCTGAATTTTAAGAGAAAAATCTTTCTTCTTGTTTCACCTGAATGGGAAGGCTGTGACAGAAAGTCTGCAAGAAGGAAATGGGCTTGCTGTGAAAGGAGGGGGAGTGGGAAGTGGATCGACTAATTTAAGCATTGGAGTGGGCTTTCTCATGCTCTTCCCAGCAGTTGAGGGCTTGTCTGCACTCCTACCATCCCAACCCTTTTTTTTTTCCCCGATACCTTAAGTACCCGCACATCCAGAAATGAACCTACCTTGTCCTAAAGCTGTTCTGATTTTCCTGCTCCCCTGACCCCAGTTCTGCCCTGACCCACAGCTCCCCAGAACCTGCCCCTCTAAGTACGGTTGGAGAAATGGAAGGAGCAGCAGGTGCCAGCATTAGTCCATGCCACGTTGCCATCTGGTTCAGCAGAGCTGACCCAAACTTTGCATGGTATAAAGAAGTCAAAATCTCCAACAGCAGCTGCAAAGCAAGTAACCACACTAATACCATCTGTACTACACTCTGTGGGTACTTGTAGTAGTATATTTAAAAAGCCTTTTTGGTCTGCCTGCTTTCATTATCTATATTAATATTAAAGGGAGATATTGGAACAAAGCCAGCACAAAAGCTAGGCTGGGGAAGAGAGTCTTTGGGGGCAAATGACTTTCTCAGCCTCTCCTTATCCAGCTCTGGATTAAGCAGCTCTCTGTCTTGATCTTTCCTTTTCAATCGGCTGCTCAGACCTGGCAAGCCATTTCAGTGAGAGATGTCATGTTGTTCCCTTTTTTTCCAGGAAGTTTCAGTGCAG
This sequence comes from Burhinus bistriatus, assembly GCA_013397275.1. Taxonomy (NCBI): domain Eukaryota; kingdom Metazoa; phylum Chordata; class Aves; order Charadriiformes; family Burhinidae; genus Burhinus; species Burhinus bistriatus. The sequence continues at coordinate 184,518 of VYXH01009258.1, read as the reverse complement.
AAGCCTTGATTCAGCAGATAACTTTCTGGCTGTCGGCAAGGAGTTAGGGACCATCGTGGAATTTATGGAGCAAGAACGGCAGAGTCTTTAACACAGACACAGGATGAATGGGAATGAAGCTTGGTACTGCTGCCGTCCCCCTTCCTGAATAAAAGAATGATACAACTGAAAACACAAGGTTTTCTTACGCAAATCAGGATCAGCCCTCACTCCTCTGACAGGGACCTCAGACATGTCTTACACCATCCTGCTAAGTGGCTCCCATTATCCAGCATCTCTCTGCCATGAGCAAGACCCCAGGACCACAATTCACTCCTCCCATGGTGATTACCCCATATCAACTGCCCCACACAACCTCAAATTCAGCCTCTGTTCTCTGCCAGGGCCCCATGGCCCTGCCACATGTGCCCTGCTCCAGCTGCTGCTTGTGGCCCTCATGGACTGCCCTCCAGAAACCATGCTCACACCCACAGTTCCTACAAACTGCCCCAGGATCTCTATCCCACACATGCAAGTTTAATGTTCCATAAAACCCACTGTTTTTGCCCTGTATTCCCCAGGACGCATCCCAAAAATTTTTCTGGGTCATACTGTCACAAGCCTAAGTCCTCACCCGCATACACCCAGTTTCCTGTGCCAGGCTCTCCATCCTCCCCCAGCTCCCTAGCAGCATCGCTACCACCCCCTACACCACTTTGGGATGACTGCTCATCAGGCAGCATCCCTTCCACACATCCTCCATAGTAAACAACCTTCACTTCCCCAAAGAGCCTGTTTTCCCGTCACCGGGGCTATTTTATCATCCACCCAAATTATTAACTCTCCTTCATCTGAGATCACCATGCCCATAACACATAAATAACATTATTTCAGGTTCCTCACATGCACGCACAGCCACAGAGGACTTCTTAGCATTAGCCCAGGTCAGAGCCCCACAAGCCGTGGGGCTCAGCTGCTCACCCTCCTCCGAGGGTGAAACTGTGCTTTCGAACAAAAGGGACACGTTCTTCTTGATATCACAGTCACAAATCTCCAAGTGCTGACACTCGAAACAGCCTCCATCTGCTTCATTAAAGAACAGAGCTGTGGGTCAGGCTGTTTATTAGGTACTAAAATTTAAATTGAAGCAGTTTTTGACGAGCAAACTTTCCCAACGTGGCATAAAAGTGCTTAGATAGCCAAAAAACACTGCATGGACAGATTTAGAACCAATCTCAGGTTTTGTTTGATTATTTATTTATGGTATTGTTCTTTTTAAGACAAGAGCAGTTTATCTTGTGTGTTAGCTCCAGTTGTTTGGGAGGATAGAGACCTGCCTACAAGCACATTCACCAGCCTCTGAAACAGCAAAGGTCCTTGTGCCTCTCCAAAGGGACAGTGCCTTAAAACCTACGTGCAAAAGTCAAAACAGCACCAATACTTAAGATTGCTTAAGATTTTTCATTGAAAAGCAGCTTTTCCTAGATGCATGTCACCTGCCTAAACTGTAACTGTCTGGACCAAAAATCTCCATGGCAGATCACAGCATCAGGCTGACAAGGGCCAAAAGAGGACTACGCACGGGTCTTTGCCATTGGTAAAGCCACTGAATGACTGAAAGCAAAGCAGGATGGAAGGAAGGAGTGGGCTTGGCAGGGTCAGTTTATAAGCCCCTTCTATTTCTGTTTATTTTGATTTTGGCACTTTGTTTACAGAATAAACAGATTGTAGTCTTTATTTTAATGAATGTTTTTTAGGGCTTGTTTCTCTTTGTGTGGTTGTGTGATGGGTTTTTTTAGATTAAAGCTTTTTGGTCTGCTTTGTGGAAATTGTAAAATGAATATCTCCGTCTAAAAGCCCTGATCAAGTCAGGGTCATAGGAAATTTTGACCACGCTATTACCACTTTCTAACAAGCTGCATCCATTTCATGCTTTGGAGTATAGGTACAAAACTTAGTAGGGACTTCCACAAGGGCCACAGAGGTACCAGCTCCCCAAATTGGTCAAGTCATGAATGTACCCCAGTGCAGCAGAACAGACTGACTCCTCTGAGGTTAGAGATTCCCATCAGATGGTTCTCAGTGCCATGCCATGTAGGGTGTCACCTTTGAGGGGTCTGGGACCCTCTCTGTGCTCCTGGGACCCATGTTGACTCCCCCAGGCTCATAGTTTAACCCAACATGTGGGACAGGGCCATGCTAAACATCCTAGCACCACACTGCACCTCTGCTATTTGGCTCTGCTGAAGAAACAGGGTTTATCAGCTCAAGTACAGTACCCAGCTGCCACAGCTGGACTGTGGACAGATCGTAGCTCGGATGTGCTTATTGCTGCCAGCTCTCCACGGCGTGCCCCATCTCCAGGAACTGACATGACATATCTCCCCCCACAGACTGCACAGTGAACACAAACACCTTCCTTCAGGGTTTCAATGCCATTAAGGGGTAAATGCTTAAAAGTTAAATAGTTGTGGCCACAGGTACTGCTTAAGTTCTCAGCTGAAGGCTTCTGCTAGCACCAATTCTCCTTGGAAAACCTGTCTCTGTATTGCCCGAACCAGGTTCTCAGTCAGGACCCAAAATCTTATCATAAAAAAAATTCCTAGGTCTTTAAATTACTTTCCCAAGATTTTATGTGGGTTTGGAAGTCACAACCATTTGCCACAGACACGGAAGCTAGCAACAGATCTTCTTTATTTCAAATAAAATAGGAGATCTTTCAAAATCACATGAGCGCAAGCAGTAAAGCTTTATAATACAGCAATACAATACCGCAAGTATCACAAGAATAGCCATTATTCAACACTGAAAATGCTAAAAAACCATATCCTTTAGGAGTGAATTTCTCCTCAGTGTTTTTAAGGTCAGTTTTCCATATTATCTTCCATTTTCAGGGACCAGCTCAGACCTAAGATTCCTAAGCAGAAAGTGCCTGTTTCTCTTTTTTTCCTACAATATTCCTAATCTGTCTGGGTCTTGAAGGCTGGAAGCTGTTATACATGTCCCATGCCTTGTCCGTTATTTGTTTTTTCATTCTAACCTGCAGCACAATTTCTCTGCTCCCCGTCAGCCGTTATACTCTAAAGTTTAAGGTTTCTTTCCTGGGTGACCTGAAGGTAGGAATTCTGCTCTCAGGCAGCCACATGAGGATTATTCCCACTCTAAAGCTCTCCTGCTCCCCCAAGACCTGCTTCCAGCTCCATGTGAAGAGTAAAACCCAGAGTGGCAGAAGGCTAGGGCTCCACAGACTCCTCTGAGAGCCCTGTTGGGCAAATTCACTCTTTTCTTGAGATGAGTCCTTTTCCTACGTTAGTCAGCAGAATAGGCAGCTGTCTTCACGGAGGTTCACTCCATCTTGAGACAGAGCTCTGCGCTGCTGAGGGTCACTCAGGGGTTTTCTTGATGTGAGTCCAGCAACCCAGTGCTCCTGCCTCCTGCTCCTGCCCAGGGAAAGTGGCTTCTGCCCAAGAGGGGTTCCCTGGGCTTCCTTTGAGTAAGAAGCAACAGACGTGAACATCAGCTCAAGCTTGACCTGTTTTGGCAGCCAACGTTAACTTGCAAAGACACCTGCAAACATGAGGGAATTCAGAGTCAGGTATTAGAACCTTTTCAAAGACATTTAATTAGTCAGACAATGACTCGGTTTCACAAAGTGTTTCTTTTTACGTCGTGCCCATTAGAAACCCTCAATCATTCATAGCATTATAATTTATGGTTATGGTTTTGTGTCCCGATGAATAATTTAAGATGCATGGGCTGTGAAACTTTTATTACTAGGTTAACTCTTCATGTTTTTTCTATGGCAGTTCTTTGAAACACAAGCCACTGATGCTGTTACCGGTGACTCACCGTCTTAGCCAGTATTTTTGATGTAAAAAGAATCAGTTATTAAATGGAACATTTTTCTCTTCAGAAACCAGTGCTTTTAACAGTTTCCTATGCAAAGCAGGCACGAAGCTATTTATGGGTAGGGATTACATTCCCTGAATCTGCTGATACTGTTAAGCACCTGGGTTTAGTGAATCTGAGCACAAGAAAATTTAGACTGAGCCTCAGTTAAAAAACTGTTCTAGGGGACACCTTCAGCCGATGAAATATTTTTTCAAGACAACGAAGTCAGTGGAAATGCTTGACCTTTCTGAGATAGAACCAAACAAAGCCATAGACCTGGTTCTTGCAAATTTTCATAACCACTTCAGCAGTATCACTTTCTTCAGCATTGGCAGCAACAGAAACAAGAGGTTTTGCATGCTGAAGCATAGGAAGTCATTTAGCATTCCTGTACTAGTGTACTGCTATTTGATATAAATTATTTTCCATAGTACACCATTTATATTCTGTACTAAATACCTGGTATGGCATGGTGCCGCAGATGGAGTGATGCACTTCACTCGTAAGACAGAAGCAGCAATAAGTTTATTGATATAAAAACAATGATTTAATAAAATTGATAACAGATGCGACAGTTTAACAAGATTCGAGATGGCAAGGCACGCTTGGTTATTTACTGCATAGAGGACAGGGTCAGACAGAACTGTCAGGGAAACCCTCCCATTGAGTCAAGGTTTCCGAAAGGACCCCCTTGCTTTCTAAACTCCTTCTCAGAGAGGAGTCTAGGTGTGGCTGGATCCAGTCCTACTCCCAGACTTAGTCAACGGCTTACATCTAAAGGATTATATGTGCGCAATCAATCCTTTATATCACTTAGCTAAGATTTCAAGTTCAGCATGCTTTTAGTCACTTACCGAGGATCTGCTGTGGAAAGGAATCTCTCAACCTCAAGGAGTAACCTTGAGCAGCGTCCTGACTGAAGGGGAGATCCTGGCGTGCAGCCCGCTGCCGTTCAGGAGAGCTCAAAGGGCTCTTGGGCTGTGCACTATTTATGGGGGTAAGATGATTGACCTATAGTCATATTTGCATATTGACCACAGAACCAGCATTGCTCAAGTTAGCCCTTGGCTATTGTGTTGTTATCTGTTTCCTCAGAACCACATTGAGCCCCGGATTCCGCCATCACAACTACAAGCACCCATTATGACCACCGTGGGCAGGGTTACAGGAGATAAAGATCAGGTGGCACCTGGAGGGGAGGGAGTACACTGTCACACGTGGTATGCATGCCAGTTGTGAGACAGCTCACACAGCTAGGAAAACCCTGACACTTGATAATTTACAATAATTTTCTAAACTAAAAATCCTACCAGAAGCTTGCTTTCCTTCATCCCTCTTCAACCTGGTATATTTGTCATTAAGGCTTTAATTACACCCTTTCAGAGTGCAATCATCTTCTCTCCCCCCTGCCTTAGGGCCCTTTATTGGATTAAGCAGGACTTCTGGTGCACGATTGCTGTGAGATACGTACAGGGCTGAACTGCACTCCTCCAAGGAGCAACTGAAATCCATAACCAAAGATTGGATAGCTGTAGGGACTGGAAAACAGGGTCATTTCTTTTCTGGAGCGGTAATTTGAGTCAAACCCAGGGAAAGCTGAGAGGAGATGAATTATAGGCTGATACCAGTATTTGTGGTGGCTCCACTTGTTTCAGTGGATCTGTGTCAGCTTACGCTCTCCCGGAGTTTGGCTCCCTTGGCTTCAGTGGTGTTACACCAGCTGGAGAGTCAGACCAAGGCAGACACCAACATTTAGCAGCCTTCTTCCTGGAGGTGAGCAGGACACCCAAGGCTGTCCAGTGAGTATCTATGCCCATTACCTTCCTCTGCTTGTGCCAGCCAAACTAACACCCACCATGTCACATGTCCCACAGCTTAAGAGCACAGAGGGACGTTGTGACCAAGGATGAGCTGACATGCACTTAGGTCTTGCCTTCACGAAGTTTCTGAGTGTGTCTGAGTCCCTGTAGAGTTCAGGCTTTCCCCCTGCCCCCCCAAGGGAAAAAAATTAATGAGGCACTGGGGTCCCTGTGTCACTCAACCTGTCATTACAGGATTGGATCTTCTATATGGGATCTATCTGGTCAGGCTCAAAACCTCCATCCCATGAATCCATCCCTGTAAAATCACTAAAATGTAGGAGATACCTTACCTTGGTGGGGACAAGGTATGATTAGGAAAGTTGGTGATGATTTTTTTCGGTAATGTGACCCACTGGCTCCTGTAGAAAGACAGGATGGCAGATTCTGTTGGGATTTTATTGCGTTAAAGCAAGCAGCCAAGCATGTAAACCAGCGATGAGCTTTATTTGCAGTACAACAGAAAAAAAAAGAAACTTCTTTTTTATCATGCTAATCCTTATCCATTTTATATCTTTGCTCAAGGACTGCTTGTAGTATACTACAGATGAATCTTTCTCTGGGGAAGGGCTGATGAGAGCTCACCCTGAGCACGCAAAAGACATAAGCTCCTCAAGTGCTCAGACCTGTAGAGGGAAAACAAACAGGACCACGACAGCTGAGGAGCCTGTGTGTATTTTTGGATTTCACTGAAGCGAAGACTCTCTGGGATACAGATTAAGTTCTCTTACTCATTGTTCCAGCTGTCTTGAAGCAGAGATGACAAAGTCTCTCATAAACAGATTGAAAGGTCATTTGATTTCACTGTTGCTTTATTCAAGTACCTCTGTGTCCTCCACTGAAATGTTATTGTGTGCCTTCTTCAGAGATACTCCTCAATGTTTACCAGTTATGACACATGAGGTGTACATGGAGCATTAGAGATCACAGGCCAACATCGGTTCTTAATTACAGTGGTATAAATTTAATAACCCCACTGACTTCAGCAGAGACACTAATGGTTTACAGAAATATATATGAAAACAGGATTTGGCCTTTGCAGTCTAGACCTTATATTAAGGCACATCTCTATCTTCTCCTGAAAATTAAGAGTATCAGAAACAATGGAAATATTGTTAACGCAGTAAGAAGGAGTACCATTTCTAAGTCACTATCATGATACTCATTTCCTTACAGCATACCAAATGCTGGTGCATGTTAGAGGTTAACAGACCATTTCTCAGCAGAACACTCCCCCCTCCCCCCCCAAAAAAAACCCTCTTCATCAGAATTCAAAATTTTGATAAGGACAGAGTGATTATTATGTCATTTTGATTGTTTCTAATCTCAATTTTTTATTTATTTATCCCATTATAATACATAATACAAGGGTAAAAACTTCAAAGTTATAAGGCATTTTTATTTTCTCCAGCCTAAAGGATTAATTGGGTTAGAATTCATTTCAGCACTTTAGATTGTTTCTTATCAAGTACTAACACCAACAGTCAGGTATTTTAAGACTTCCTATGAAAAAAGCTAAGAGGTTTTTCTCCATTTCATAGGGAATGTCTTTATCAAAATATTGTTAACCTAATGATTTTTCTTAGAGGTCAGTGATATTTCTGTTATTTGCTAAACAGACAACTAGCTAGATTAGTATTTTCACAAATTGCACTTTTTACCAGAATGTTTTCCTCTTGTATTTTTATATATTAATGAAGTGGGGGGAAAAAAGATGCATAAACAACAGGAGACAGCATATTTGTCCAAATTAAAGGAAAAACAGTAGGAGAGAAGAAACATGAGATCCCTAACATCACTGAAGCCCCTAAGGCTAACTGACTAGTATAACCTGCCAGGAAAAAGATGAAGAACAGAAGGAAGAAGAAAGAACACAAACCTCTTGGTTCATGTTGCATGACTTCCTCCTCGAAAATCCACCTTTCCTCACTCACCAAAGACATCACCTTAGCAAGAGTCTCCTGCCAATTTAAGCACTGGAGATGCATGTGAAGCAGTAGGTGGTAGGAGGTCCTGTGCAGCTCTTGTGTACTCTGGACCATTGGGTCAGCCACCACCACGGCCTCCCCAAGAGGCAGGAGGGCTGATAGCATGGGGTAAAGGGTAAGAGAGGAGTGAGTCAGCATTGGCATTTACCTTATTGGCCGATGTAGGGCAGATAAATGCATCCCTCAGGAAGCTACAGATGACATTTTTCTGCTATGCTTGCAAAAGAGGGTAGGTATTAGCTGGAGGGCTTCAATACCGTAAGCTGTGAGCACCCAAGGACAATTCTGAGGAATATATTTGGAGGGCTCAAATGCACCAGGGAAAAGGGCTGATGTGCTGCTCAGTCTCTAAGGACTCTTGTTTGGTCTCTAAAGAGCCTGAGGAACAAAGCCTCCAAGTTGACGTTCAAGTATAAGATCAATTTAGAACAAAAGTTAGAGGCATTATGCAACCTGTGTGAATGGAAGAGGACTGAAGACAGATGTCAGGTTGAAGCTTTTCATTTGGGTATAAATAACATCAAGAATGGGAGGAAGTCATGCCAAAAAATTACAGCTTTGCAGTATCTGCTGAAAGTCACTATACTATTCTAAATGCTATTCACTGTGTTTTGAGGGGTAAATTTTAGGTATCTTACAATTCTTCCTCTTGTAAACTTGACTGGGACATATTACTGTGTTGGATTTTACTTACATTTGTGACTTCTATAAATCCTGAAAAAAACAGAATTCTTCTCTGTACTTCACAAAGAGTTAAAATGAATACAGGAAAAAAGAAAATGTAAAAGAATTTTGTCTGATGCTGCTTAGCATCTCCTTCCTTTTTATTCAAACACAGAATGAAGAAAATACCATGACAAATCTTTTCTGAGACAGCAGAAGCTTTGTTTGGTGCAAGCTAAGGAAGAGATTTGGATCATTCCTTATTATTTCCGTAATTTGTTCTATCCATTTATCTGCCTATCTAAATGCCCCTCATCACCTGAGCACTTAATATTTGAGGATCTATTGTGAGTCCTTGTTGCATATCAGCAATAACAGAGAGTTTATCTATGCTACAGGTTTGTTTACAGGTGTTTATTTATTACCATTGCTGCTTGGTATCTTGTAATGTCCAAACCCAAAGATAATCTGTTATGTTCATTCTAAGTAAAAAAAAGGTATAAGCAGGGACTGCGGAGAGAGATAATTATAGAAAGAGCACCATCTATTGTCAGGTAAAAAATATTAATGCTGTTTATAGGCATAGAGCTTCAATGATGTGGAGACAGCTGTGGGATTTGGACCTATGCCAGAAGCCAAGCGAGAAGTACTCTGAGTGCTTTTGGCCCCAAGATGAAATGGTCTGGGCGATATGAAGATCTCATGTTATGTCTCATAAAATATGAGACACTGTAGCTTACAGAAGATTGGGAGGTTTTTATGCCAGTTTCTTTATAGGGGTCTGTTAGAAGAAGTGGGTCATGAATGACAACTGAGTGATAGCTTGGTGAAAGGGGACAGTTGTGATGCTTAATGGGATATTTGGATGACACGGGGGGAAAAAAAACGAGGCATGAGAAGCCCCAGCTGGCTGCAGGCAGCGCTTAGCTCTGGAGCACGGTGCAGTGTGGCTCGTGCCCAAACACAGTAGCTGCACAACACTTTGGCTGAGGCTGTGGGTCCTGCCCCTCTGCCGGACTCAGCAGCTCAGCAGCAGCCTTGATCCGACATAGACAGGGTACAGCTGGGCAGCCAAAGCCAGGGCTGGCTCTCTGTGCCATCCTCCATCAGCTGGTGCAGACGAGCTCTGACCTCCTACTCTTACTCTGCCTCTCAGAAAATGCTGATAATGCCCCTAGACTGGTCTGCGGTTTTGCCAGGTTTATATTTGGAGATGGAAAGAAGGGAAGGAGGTAATTCCTTGGTGGCTATCTGACTCATTCCAGGCAATGCAAGTTGTTATGCCAAGCACTTCATAAATCATTTATTCAGCTCTCTGCATTTTCAGCAGACAACCTTATTATTGGTTTAATGTCTTAATAAAAAAGAAGAGCAGTGACTTTCCAGACCAGCTTGTGTGGCCTTTTCTGCTGCAAACAACAGAAAGGAGAAGAGGTGCCAAAGGAAGCCAACTGGAATGAATGATAATTTCTTTCCCTTTTTTTCATAAGCTTTCCCGTGTATCTGATCCTGCCTTGGGACTTTACACACACACAGAAAAAAGAATATAAGATTGCAGGGACACCTCAAATCATGAAAAAGAGTATTTCATCAACTGCATGCAAGCTAAAGACTCAGCTGCTCAACATGTGCAGTTGTGTCCCTTGGAAGAGCACTTATCAATATGCAGAAAATTCAGTAATACAGGAGCTAAAGGAGGGCAATACCTTTGTCCTCCAAATAGATGCATTTATAAAAGAACATACCTCTACCTGGAGGCTCGTGCATGAGGATTGGACTGGGGAATAAAGCAAAATACAGATATTGGTCCAAACCACCAGCGAGAAGTCTGCTGTTTATAGCAGGGGTGAGGGCAAGCGGACCCTGTGTGGGCCAGGCAGCCAAGGGGCCATTAACCCCTACCAGCTACTCTGCAGGTAGACAAGCACCAGATGGGTATGAGCAGGGAACAGACGAGGGATGTGGAGATGAGGGAAAGCAGGCAGCTGTCAGCAGAAGCTGCAAGCTTACTTCTCTGGTTCTCTGATGAGTTAAAGCCCCTCTGATCCCCACAGTGACTGACTGTGAAGGAGGTTCTGCTGGGTTACTGATGCAGAGGAAAGGGTAAAAGCATGTTGACGTGGGCACATGGGAGCTGACCGTTTTGTCCTAATACCCCAAACTACAACTTCCTGCTTTATGGCAACTGGAATCAGAGCTAGAAGCTTGCACCTGATGTGCAGAAGATACACCCAGGGATAACACCACCGAAAACACAGCATGGAATCTCACTTTGCTTGGCTGCCTGGCTGGTTTTGACTAGCCATGCAGCAGGTCCTTGCTGACCTCTTCTTTCAGTGCCGCTAGAGGCTCCCTGCCAGCAAAGGATGGGGCCAGCCAAGTGCAACGCGTGAAAGGCAGTGCAGTCTCTGGGGAAGAGCACTTCCCAACACTGGAGATGGCCAGACACCTGTCACAAAACACTGCAAACCCCATCCAGCTTGGTTTGGGCTGGGGAAGAAGGGGGCAGAGGTGACGTACTTTGTATGCTTCTCCCAACCCTAGAATTGCACAACAGTCTGTTTGTGCCCTGTTCCCATGAACAGAGCTTGAGCCAAGGTGCAAAGCAGGATCCTGCTCTCCTTTCCTCTTCCATCCCAGATTCCCCCTCCATTGTCTGTCCCCTGTGAGGAGCACTTCGAGCACAACCAATGCAACAGAGTGTGAAAGCATTCCCTTCAGCAAATTACGAGTAAACCCCAGGCTGTGAGTCAAAAGGAACTTCTCTACCCTTCAGGTCTCCTATCTGCAGATGCAATTGGAATAAATGAACAAATGAATGAATGAGCAAATATCTTATGAAGCACACAAGAGCATTTGTTTCCTTCCCAGGTCTTTCACATTCATTGTTATTAATTAACTCAAAGGTCAAACCACTGTTTGTATCGTTAGGCATGGGAGAAGAAAGAGAACTATTCTGCTTGATGATTACTACATTTTCCACGAGGGATTTAAAAAAAAAAATAAATTATTATTATTATTCTCAGTTTAATGGATTTTGCACTGGTGAAAGGAATAGCGGACACAATGTGTCACATGTACACCTTCCCTGAAAGAAGTTGAGGACTAGAAGTCCATTTGAATAGAAATCCATCTCGCTTCAGTCTATTGGTGCCAAGCCACGGTGCCTTGTGTCTGCCTTTTCTAAGCCCACACCTCAGAAGATTTATGTAGCTTCAGTAACTGCACTCACAGACTCTTTTTCCCCCTCAGTGGTACTGTTTTTGGAGGAAAGAAATATGAGTGCAAATCAAGGCAAGGCAAGCTGAGACTGAAAATATATCTGCTCTGGCTTCAATATCTAAACCAGGTCAAGTACAAGAACCAAGCAAACTGCCATTGTAAGCAGTAAAAAGTGATTTTTTAACCACTATATCAGTGTACATAATCCAGTGAAGGATACTGCAGTGGAAAGATTTTTCTAATTTTTTTTATGTATGGAGGCTGCATGATGTCAGATCTTATATTTCCCTTGAAACATATTGAATCTGAGGTAGAGTGGGATCAATCTACTTCATCTCCTCTGTAATCTAGTGCAACTTCTTTCTCTTTCACTCTCACCTTCTCTCCTCCTTCTTGATTACACAATAGTCTTATACAGTCTTTTTCATCAGTGAATAGTAAAGTGCTCAACAGTGATGAGGGGTTGTTATATATAGTCTGTATTTATTGATGAGTGAACTAAGATAGAGAAAATTGTTGAAACCACCCAGCAGTAGAGCTGGGAGTAGCACCTAGTCTTCCAGTCCCTTATTGGAGCCCTCATCTACATCAGCTAATATAATAGATTGTAAAGCAATACAATGGAAATACACTCATTTCCTACCTACTGCATGTTTCACTTGCAATAGCATTATATAAACCTGATAAGGGGAACAGTAAAATACTAATGCAAATGCTAATGCTAATACTAATAAAGACCAAACTCCACAGTGGGAAGAAAGGGAAAAAGTAAAAGCAAGGTGCAACTCAACCAGAAATATCCTGAGAATTCAGAAATACTGGAATTCATACAGAGAAGAAAACAAAAATTTCTACCCTATCAAGCGGAGCAAGCTCCAGCTGTACAATGTTCATTTTGTTATCCTAGGTTTATAAGGAAACTTTTTTATTAAGCCTCAAGCACATATGTGATAAAGTAAGGGTGAATTTTCAGAGTTGATCACTTGTTTGTTTGTTTAGCTATTTATTTTTCTAGACATCATTAAATAAAGCTTTCTTTCTGATGGAACTCCAGACTGGAGTGTCAGAATTCTGGGGAAATTGTGGAGAAATGAGGAAATGACAGCTGAATTCTCAGACTTACACAGTGCCAAGTGCAGCAGTTCTGGATGTGTGATTGGATTGACTGCTATGGAAGGAAAAGCTAAGTAGGTGATCTTCCATTTTTGAATGAGAAGAATGAAGGAAGCCATGGCTGAAAAAGGAAAATGAGTCTCATCTTCAACATCTGCATTCATCTCAGCAGCAACATGTTTCCTAAATACCTATCCTGTGAAATTCTAAGTGATATCTAACTTTGATAACAAAAGATGGTGAAAGTCCTTCCCAGATGACACCCATCTGGTGACTTACCAGATGTGTATTGAGTGTATATCACATCCAGCCTCACGAGAATTTTTAATCTTTAAAAGTAGTGCAATATGAAAACCAAAAATCTTTTTACACCCTTTCTCCATTAAAAAAAAAAAAAAATCACATAAAATGTTTGAAATGTAAGAAACAAAGCTATTTTCCACAAGGGTAACTAGTCACACATGGAGTTTATTTTTTGATAAATCAGTATTTCCAGATGAAAAATACTTTAAAGTTTCCTGGATGTTCCATTTACTGAACTGAGCTCCAGTGGTGCTGCGTGAGGGTTGGCACCGTAAAGAGGCATATCAGTACAGATGTTGAGCTCTTCGCAATGACATCAAGAAGTCAGGGGATCCGGGCTGTTCTCTAGCTTCAAGAGGTGTTGCAAAAGAGAGGGCAAGACAAAGCTGTTGTGGAGAAATACAGATGGGAAAAAGTGTGTTACGTTAGTCCTCAGAAGACCTCTATTCACCTGCTGGTACTCCCCCAACTTTTTCTGATAGTTTGGGGAAGCAATTCAGCCTGTCCAGATCTTTTTCTGTAAAAGAGTGTCTTAGGACTTCTCTTTCTCCCCGTATTCATTATTAGGAGTATAATCTCATCCAGGCAGGACTGTTTGTCACTAGGTATCTGCTAGAGAGAGCTAACAACAGCGTAGGGAGGCCCTGAACTTGCCAGCTCATTACTGTAGCATAAAAATAAAGACCAAGAGCACATTACTGAAAGGGTTTCTTTTTCCAGGGCTGCCAATTCAGAACCGTTAGACTTTGTCTAAAAGGATGAGTACCAAGCTAACAATCACATGAGCCGTCAGACCCCCTGGAAGCACAGGTGAGCATGGACCAGACCCCAGCAGGGAAGGTGGGTAGTGACAAGTCTTCCCAGAAAATGTGACCAGCAGTGGGCTTCGCTCGTGTGAAATGTGAGCTGTGCGTGACACCCCAGCAGACCAGAGAGACTGTGCCATTCCAGAGGCAGGTGACACTGTCCCAGTCCTCAGAGGGACCACAAAAAAGCTCCCTCCCTCTCTAAAGCCGCAGGGCCATGTGCCTTCCCCTGTTGTGAGGCACAATACAACACGGTACAAGCCAAGTGACTTGAGAAAGAGGAGAGATCTGGTTTTCAGAACTCGATAGAAATCGCTTTCAGTGTTTAGATGTAGTGGAGCTCCTTCAGTTGCTGGAGGGCCTCTGTCAGGTAGAGCTTATGCTGGTACAGTTGCCCTCTGCCCAGGTGGGTGAAATGCAGTCAGCCCCTTCTGAAGATCCAAGTCCTCAGCTTTCCAACAGCTCTGAAGCCTGGAGTGAGGAGTCCTCTACTCGGAGGCAATTTCTTCTTAATCCTTCTTCAGTTCATCTTTCTTTAGCAAGGAAGTTTCTGGGTTTGTTCTTCCTGCAAGTGTCTTTGCAACTTTGCTGTTCATGGGTATGTGAAATCACTCCTCTCCATGTCGGGGGGAGGTGTGACCCATTACATTTGGCATTCCCAACCAGGAAGGAAAATGGAGAGAAGGGATATTTCACTAATTTCCAAGTCTTCTGTGTTTCCTGTGGTTATCCAGCACCCGGCACACTCAATGACCACTAGTAGGAGCAAAGTGTCATGTTTGCAGTCTTGCAGTCTTTCCTGAAGCAGGGCATCACACAGCACAGCAGTCAACAGGCTTGGACCACCTCTCAGGGATGAATGTGGCAGCCATCTCAGTAGCAGCAGCAATAAAGGCAAATGTTTTAGGAGAGTAATAACTCTCGCACCCTTGTTTCTGCGTGCTTCTCTAACCTACCCCATTAGCTCTCTGTGGGATATCTTTAAACACAAATGTGCTTTCACATTGGAGCCAGCTGTTCAGGAGCAACAGCAACAAGCTTGCAGAAAGGAAGGAGATCTTAGAAACAAAATCAAGTCAAGCCAATACTTATGCTCAGGTCAGAGGCATTTTCCCCTGCTGGTGAGTTGTTGAACTAGGAGGTAAGGAAGCCAAAGACACCCATGACCTGTAAAGGGAAGATGCAATTTCCCAGTCAGTCAAAGCAACTGCAGCAAATGCTCTTTGAGACCACAGTATCAGCAGAGCATCAATGAGACCTGCTTGCCCTGTGCTCCTTGAATTCCTGCCCCAGCCTTCTGAAGAAAGCTTCCCGGTCTTTCAGGACTTCACCCACAGGTAAATTAAGGACAAAATCTTAATGATCAAGGTCTGGCCTCTGTACTAGTGCCCTGCTCCCATAAGCTAGGAATTACAGGAAATATTTTGGAGTTGAAAAGGTGTTACCCTGCTCTTCCCTTTTTTTTCTTTTCCTTGAAATGTATCTCTCATTTTGAAGCCTTATGGAGGTGTAGAAGATGGGAGGGGAAGAGAAAGAGGGAGCTGCAAGTAAGCTGAAAATGAATGGAAGGTTATGGACAAGGTGATAAGAATAAATTGTATGTCCAGGACTGGAGGAATTACGGCATCTCTGCACGTCTTTGGGCCTTCAGGGACTGCATGTTTTCTGAAGGAATTCTAAAGAGATTGGAGGCTCAAATGGGAGGGAAATGAGAGCTTTGCAGTTTGAGGGCTCGAGCGTGCATGACCATGTGTGTCTGGCATGAAAATAATTGAATCTTTCTCCCTCTGAAAAAGACAAAAAGGAGAGCAGCCCAGGCCATGCCTTAGGGGAAATCAGCATATGCACAGAGCAGCAACTGTGGTATCTTGGGCATCTGCTGTTTCCAGCAGGGAACCAGCTTATTCCTTTGGAGCTGCCTGGCAATTTTCTTTTTCAGACCAAAGCCTTCTGAGAGGAGGGAGATTTGGCAGGGCAAAAGAACACTCTACGAAGATTTGTTTTCTCAAAACTTAGATCTGACATTCACCCACCATCTAATGTGTTCAAATACTTCTCTCACCTACCATAAGCAATACGGGACATATAATGCTTTTGCTACTCCCTTTTTCAGTATTACTGTTTATATGAGGATTACAAGGTTCTTTACAAAGAAAGGCTGGTATCACCATGGGGAAAGGCTAGAATCCAGAACACCTGCCACCCAAAGACTATATAAGTCCTCTGGCTTTCACTTCATATGCCTCTGGCGGCCTGTTCAAGGTAGTCCTGTACCCACCCCACACGCTGCTCAGCGTTTTGCCCTTCAGAGAGCAGGGACAGAGACCGACCACGGCCGCAGCTGAAGGAGAGCAGCCTGCTGCAAGCTCCTTGCTGCAGTCAGGTTCTGGTGGCTAGATGGGGATTTAATTGATTTTATTTGTGTTCTGTTTTTTTAAGGTGCCCTGGGAATCAATAGTTTGGAATTAAGTTGTTATTAGTTTTCTCTTCCATTCTGCCTTTTATTTTCTCCTTAATAGACATTAAAAAGCCAACCAATTAGAAACTGCACCTGTATGCCACAGACGCCTCTGTTTCCAGCAGACACCCAACAGCTTTCATCTGGACCTGCACTCCAGCGAGGAGAAAGATCCACCCATGTATTACTTGCCAAGTTAGGGGGCCCTAGCTTTAGGTGGGTGATTTCTAATGTCTCTGAAAACATGTGCCAGGTACAGAGGCACAGAATAGAGGCTGCAAGACACCCCCAGCACACAGACACATGTAGGAAAAGTTCAGCTGAAGTTCGGTTTCTGGAACCTCCCTGTGCCTCAGTGTGTGCAGTGGCATTCATCTGGGAAGCAAGTACCCTGCATTTGTCCATGAAGGACTGAGAAAAAGCTTCCATCAATAAAACTGAATCCTACAGGGATGGTTTCCTTTGTGATATACAGTATTTATTTAACTAGACCCCAACAGCAGGGACCCTGCTGGAGCGTGATGCTGAGTCTCAGCTGGACACGAGTACCTCCAGCAGAAAAGTGGCCACGAACACTCAGTCAGTGCCCCAAGCAGCTGTTCATAGCCCTTTGCTGCTGCTGCTCTCTGTGTCTCCGTGTCTCTTTTTACCCTAGGATTTGTTATGGTAAAGGTGTTTCTCTTTGCCCAGAAGTCTTGGAAACTGCTGCTTTTTCGGAACAAACAGAAATATGTGGAATGTAGCAAGGTTTTGGTGAAAAACTTCCTCACCTCAGATGCCAATGTAAGAAGAAAATCCATTGTGAAATGATGAACAGAAAAACAGGAAAGAGGAGAAGCAGTGACAAACTTGCAGCGTTGCTGAAACTTAGGAGTAAGCCCCCACAGAGGGATCATGCTCCCTGCTGCTGGAAGGGCTCCAGAACCCAAACAAAATGCCTGCTGTCCTACAGGGAGTATGAACACAGCTGGGCAGCTCAGGATTGTATCACCGCAGCAACTGGGCAGAAGAAGCTCTGATGCCTCCACCCCACTTTCAAAGAGCCCGCACTTGTTTTCAGCCTGCACTGGGGCACACCTCTGTTTTTGCAATTCACTAACCTGAATTGACTTGAATTGTCTCAGAATTGTAGCTTCACTTCATAAAAGTCCGTTTCTGAGCAGTGACTGGAAACTGCCTTTCTTCCTCTAAGTGTGCATGCCCTGTAGAGCCACGTTGGGACAGGGAATGTTTAACCAAGTCATGCAGAAGTGGAACAGCTTGCACCGGAGGGGCAGAGAGCTCCGTCACAGAACACCGTGGCATCTGAAGGCTCAAGCATTTTTTTTAATGTCTTGGAGAGAGGCATCCAGTTCCCTCCTCTGCCTGGGGAGGTTTGTGTTTGTTCCCTGCCTCCAGCATGACTGCTCTGATGATCAGCCTAGAGCAAGCTACAGGGAGCAAAGGATTCCCAAATTTTGGCCAAACAGTGGCTCCGTTCGCATCCTCTGACGAACACAGCTGGCATCAGCTTGCAGTAACAAACCTTCTTCCTTGCAGAAGCAATTTCTTTACCGAGAAATTATCTCACCTTTTCTTTAGTGTATACAGTGAATTTCAAGTACTGGTATTAAAAGATGTTTCACTATCAATCTGTACCTGGAAATCATGGCCCTAGCTACTAATCTATGCCCCTACTGTCATTGCAGTGAAGTAGGTATAACTCTCTGTTGGTGCAAAATTGCAACTGCAGCGCCAGGGGGGCTCAAACTGAATCAACTGTCTATACTTTGCCTTCCCTTTTACTTTATAGAAAACCAGGATTTAATGCTCTACTGCACAAATCAGGCTCTTCAGGTCTGCAAAGCTCTCCAAAACAGAAATTAATGATAACACTTTTCATCCTTAGATATCAAAGTACTCTGTGCAGGTGGGTGATTACATCGTTTCCTCCATTTTAGCAATGGAGTAACTCTTAAGTATATGTCTCTCTGATCTGTTGAAGACCAGACATCAGGTAAATGGCAGAAGAGCTAAATCTCCTAATTCCTAGTCTGTGCTCTGTTGATTGACATTGGAAAAGCTGGGGGTGGGAGGCTAGAGAAAGGAGGGAGAGGTGAGGAGAGCTGAGACTACGTCTCAGGCATTTAAATCAGAGTCTCCAAACACTCAGGAAAATATACTTTGCCAGTGTGCCCACAAGTGCTAAATGGCAGCTGAGTGCTTTCAGGGAGCCTGACAAACATGGGCACAGCCATCATTTATTGGCAATTAAAAACAGAAATACGGTGTGCAAGTGAACTGCCTGCCACTTTGTAATCAAAGAGCACTTTGGAGTATTTATCAGTTCTATGACCAAGAACACATGAATTTTTTAATAATTGCTCCATTCACATCCTCACCACCACATACGAAACTCGGCCCATTTAAAAGCCATTAATTAATCATTTATTACTGATTACACTTCACAATGGCATCCCAGATTGCTCCTCTGGTGGTGGTAGTAAACATGTCATGGCAGTCCCTTGCTTCACATTCAAGAGGCCAGCACATCAGCTGTCTCTAATGGCTCATTACTCACCCACAAGTGCTCCTGTGCCGCTTTATTACGGTAGCAACTTTGGAGTTCAGGGCAGCATAAGCTCATCCATGGTATAAGCCTGTTCCTCAGGATGTATAATATGGCTGTGAAACCCTCAGTCAAGGCTGGAGGGGGTGATTGAGCAGGGCTGCTGGGAACTTAGTCCAGGACCAGATGAAAATGTGACCTCTTCCAGGACTGGAGAAGCCGCATGATATTTTCCTCTCTGGCCTTCGCTGGAGACACATGAAGAACGGAATCCCCCACTTATGCTAAGGTTTTGTTCCAAAGGCCACTTTTTGTTTCAAAATTTCCTGGACTGTTTTGAACCACTGATTAGACCATTTCCACCTCAGTCACAAATTGTCTGTTCTACCAGTATGGGTCTGTTTCTGGTCCAGAAATTTCTTTTTAAACCATCTAAAATAGCTTCCTGAGTCTGCCTCTTCCATTAACTCTTCAGATCTCCTGTGGAAACTTCTTTTCCCCTTTGTTTTTTGCTCCAGTACTGGTCCCTCCTTGCTCTGTTCTAGTCTTTGTAAATTATTCACCATCCAACACCACCATTTCCTATAATTTATAGTGTCTATTATGTTCTATTATTTAACACTGAAAAGCATTTCAGGATCCAGCTTGAGATGTGTCAGGAAAGATGTAATGAATTGTGTTGTGTTGTACAAAACCCTAGCCAATAAAATGGAAAACTATTAATAGCTTAATGGTTGTTGTCTTGCTAATGTCTCAGTCTTTTGTGTTCATAGCAAACTTGTCACGTTTATTCCACTGCGAAGGGGGCAGGAGCTTTTAAACTTGTTTGCCTCCTCTCAGGGAAATTGCTTTTTTCTTTTCAGCTAACACCACATGCTTGTTAATGGAGTATTAATAATATCCATGTGATAAGCTTCTTCCGTCAGACAGTGAAGTCCACTAAATGATTTCCAGCAAAGTCTTAATTCTAGATCATAAGTGCAGAAGGCAAGGCCACAGCTGCTGGCAGTTTATTCAGCTTTCATCATAATGTCGTATCAGACTAAATTATTGAAGATGACTGGCAATTTACATATCTCCTCTCTAAGTCAAACAAGCTAGAGTTCCCTTCACTGTGTTACATCTCACTGCATTTATAAATCTAGACTAGCAATCCAACTTGTTTGCATATTATATAGTGGGATGAGTGTAAAACAAAGTTTTATTTGGTAGGTGTGGAAGAACAGGAGCCTGTTCCAGGCAGAAAGCATAAAGACGTGCTTGCAGACTTAAAGACCTTTCTTCCAGGGAGAAAGCATAAAGACCTTCACCTCTTGGCTGCTGAAAGATGTGTTGTCCACAGCCTCTTAACCCTTTTGATTTCAATGACCATATGACTGCCTTTCTATTAATTTTACTATGAAATTCACACTGGTTATGTTTTAAATGTACAAAGTTCAAATGCCTTCTGGAGCTAGATCGGGTATCCTCTGTGCTAGGGCTGTGAAAGTCAAGTGTCACTGACTTCTGTTTTACTTTCACGTTCCAAAAGGATTCATTTAAAGACCAGGATAAAAAAAAATGTATTATTCAGAACTGAGTAATAGCTTTCACCAAACACAGTGAAGGCTGGATAGGATACATGGTTTTTTTACACACCATGTAAAAATTTGATACAACTCCAGGTCTTCAGTAAAAAACTTTACTGAGTGGAGAATAACAGAATTTCAAGCTTAACCTCTTAATGAAGATACCCATGTGCAGAACCTACATCCCTACTTAGGCATCCACATTAAATGGTTTCATTTTTCAGAAAAGCAGGTCACAGTGGAAACTGATTTTGTCTCACAGCTTCTGAAATCAGACTGCTTCTGACATGCCTTGAAAAGATGTCTTACAGTTTTATTCAGCTATTCGCTGCTTTCATTGGCAGCAGTTCACATCAATATTTTTAAATAACTTACTCCTGAAGTGCAAATCTAACCAAACTACTCTGAAAACCTCACCCTTTTTATATGACTGTTTATTGTGAACATCGCTCAGGTTTTAGCTTTTCTGTATCAGTAATAATCATTCCACAGGGAAGTTACGATCTTTAATTCCTGCATCTGGTTTTTCATGTTTTGAACTAAAGTGAATCCCTTTTCATTCCCTTGATAATACGTCATCCTTGTGTTTACTATTCCAATTGTGTGTCAACTTGGTTAGCTACATTCAGTTAACATACGAAAGACTACTCGCTATAATAAGAGCACACCACCCAATATTTGCCTTACCTTGATGTTGCTGTTAGTTCTCTTGTTAAAGCCAAAGGGTATAAAGTGTAATTAACTGATCAGATTCTTATTCAGGAAGAATCTTGTAAAAAACATTGTAAATGTATTAAAATGTCTTAATTATATTAAAACAGGGTTAGGAACGGGAAAAGAAATTACAAGAAAACAATATAAATTACTGCTTTCCAGAGGGATCTGAAAATTCGCCACCATATAGAATTTCACACCTGAGCCCTAACTTTAAAAAAGCAAGATAAATGGACACAAGAATAAAGTGCATAAGAAAAAAACAACTGAAGTCCAGCACATGATTACACCAGCAATGTGCATTAGAAAACTGATAATTTCTTACTGTTAAAGATTTCCTTACCAAATTATAAGAACTGGGGACACATTAATCCAGTGTTATCCCCAGTAGAGCAGTAAGTAAGGAAATTACGAGATAATGAAATCCACAGTAACCAACACAAGCCTGGATAGGTACATTGTCTGCACTTTTTGTCTACGGGACTGCAGGATATCATTGATTACGTGGTATTAGGCTGGGAAAATGAAATGAGACAGCAAATTGCAGCATCAGCCGGTAGCTACCCTGAGCAGCCCAAGCCCTCTTACTGAAAGACATCACAGTAGGAGATTTTCCCTAGGTAGTTTCTCCTCTTTATAAAGCTGGTAGTTCTCCAGATTTATAAAGCAAAATTCTCAGGCGAATGCTGGATGGAAAAGTGCCGGGCCATAATGATTTATGCAACCATTTGTTTGGGCAGTTGGTCTGAGGTTGGTTAAAACCTGACAGTTTATCCATTTCTCCTAACTAAATAAGCCAATCTAATAACAGCTATTGCCCATCTTACCATCCTGACCTCTCTTGTACCTGCACCATCCCTTACCATCCCTCTGAAGTGCATTGGTGTCCCTTCCACTGCGACGCATGCCCTGGATGAACTGGACACATCCTTGCTGCTGGTAAGGATTTTGCAGGAGCAGGCCAGGACTGCCAGAGGACAGGAGCTTTTGTGCTTTTTTCAGCCTGCAACTACCTCCTCGCCTTCCTGATGTGTTCCAAAGAGTAGGGACACAGGGAAACGTTCTCATCGTGCATTTGGTGTGGTAGAGAAGGATTAGGAACTTTCTCCTTGATCAGAGCATGAGTCCTTCCCCGGTGGCCCTCTCTGTCTCCTCTGCCTTGGAAGCCACCACAATCCCCATGTCCTCTACAGAAAACAAAAATCCTGGAGATTTCTAGAAAAGCCAAGGCTTGGATAAACCATCGTGTCTTCTCAGATAAACTTATCCAACTACTTCACAGGCAGCACACACAGAGTCTTTATCAACTCAAGCATAAATGCAGATTTCACTCAAACATGTTACGAAGCAGAATCATAAACAATGAGGAGTGTCACGGTACCGGGGCACAAAAACCTTTACAACTTTGCTTACATCACATCTGTGAGGTCAGGAAATAATGAATATTTTTTACCAGAAATAATGTGCGTGTCCAGTTGCTCAACATAAGGCTAAGAAGAATGCTCAGTCTTTAGTAAATGCAGTCTGTTGGATCCTATTCTGAAAAGCAGTAAGGAAGGTGGCAGAAAAAGGCTTCCAAAATGTTGCAGTTAATCTTCTAAGCAGCTCCAGATACGAGCAATTGTGAAGAGAAACCAGAGACAGTGAATGCATCCCAACTGTTATACATACAGAGAAATGCTGGGAATCAGCTATTCAATCTGCTTCAAGTTATTACACTCAGAAAGTGAAGTGATACTTTAGTCCACAGAGAATCACCACTTTGTGATATTGTGCAAACAATATTGGCACAAATATGTGCCATTTTATGATGATGACTCCCAGTGTAAAAGTTGCTTATATCAAAAATTTTCTTGTGTATGTCCATCTATCATTTTACATTGTTTTCATTTCTATCACTGAAATGAGCCTAGAAATCAGTACAAATAGCAAGGAACATCCTAATGCATGCGATTCAAGGAACCCAAACTGCAAAAATTTCACTGTGTTATCTTAGGCTCTCCAATCCATCTGCAGGATGGAAAAAAT
Organism: Burhinus bistriatus; assembly: GCA_013397275.1. Lineage (NCBI taxonomy): Eukaryota > Metazoa > Chordata > Aves > Charadriiformes > Burhinidae > Burhinus > Burhinus bistriatus. Next base: position 161,378 of record VYXH01009258.1, on the reverse strand, counting down.
GAAGCAAATGTGAACGTGTCAGCATTTAGGGTGCTTCCTGGGTGAAATGGAAAGAACACTGATGTAGTTGAAAAGCAGTTATATTGCAGCTGGTTAGAGCAACAAAATCATCATGACAAGAAGAACTGGTACTGCCACTGGGAGCTGGCTGGGGGCTGGCAGGTTTTCAAGGAGGTATCTAGTTCAAGGCCATATGTTACAAGCTGTCCTTAGAGAAGTATTATAGGTGGAGGAGTTGTCAAGAAAACTGAACGACTTGGCAACCTATATCCAGAGGAGACCTTAGGCACTGTGCAGCGAGCGCTCTGATGCTACCTGAAGTAATGCACACTTACTCGGCTGATATCAGTGAAAGATGTCAGTGAAGATTTCAGCCCATGGATCCAACCAAATGGTCACTGCACCAACATACACAGAGCAGGCAGCCAGGTTTAGCTGCACCTTGTCTGTAAGAAGTCCTCAACAACAGAGAGCAAAGGCCATTTCGTAAAGGAAGAATTGCTCCTTAACACCTGAAATATCTAATGTTTTACAGCAATTGTGCCAACGATTTCCAAAATTATGCTAGTTCTTGACAATATAGGCTGCCTTCTGCAAAAATCTGGATACCAGGGAGTTAAGTAGACAGTGTTTAACCAGCAGCAGCAAGCTATTTAGCTTATTTTTATGAAAACATAACATTACGTGCTATTTCTAGGTAATGTGAAAAGTCCTTGACAAGCTACATGAAGTAGAAAAGAGCACAACAACATATTATTTTTAAAAATGGTAGTGGAAAGCAAGTTGCTAGATGCTGGTAATGCAATCTGCTTTTCCTTTCAGTCAGACACTTGAAGAAGTACTTGTTCCTCTTCTGCACTGAAAGGGCAGCTTGCAGAAGTCAAGAGGTCATCTTCCCCAGCCAGCAGCCTCCAGTGCTACTCCTCCCTGAAATAAGAGAGCCTCTTCCCCTCCTGAAAAGAGAAGTAGCCTTGGACTGCGTGTGGTGGGAAGCAACACTTGCCTTACTGCATTTTTTTCACTCGGTTCCTTCTCTCCTCCATGAAGAGAGGAAAAAACCCAGAAAACATAAAAATGCAGGTCAATTCTGGGTAAAATCTTTAGGATTTTCTGACAGGTAGCATTGCCAAAACCACCTATTAGTATATCAGTAATGCCTAGCGATACATTCATTTATTTACCTGGAAGAAAGGACCTGTACTGTAGGCATGAACTCAGGACACTCAAATTCAATTTCCCCATTTTGCTACAGCTTTCTTACTGTGACCTTGATCAAGTCACTGAATTTCTCTGTGTTTCATTTCCCCATTCATAAATGATGGCTCCTCCATATCGCCGAAGGATGTTCTTTTGAGCCTGAAAATGCCTTCATATGTCCAGCTTGTCTGCCAGAGAAGAAAGAAAAAAACGAAAATGGGGAAAGGTGGTACCAAATAAATACTAAATAGAAACATCAAGAGAGTGCATACGGGCCAAAATAATATCACATGACATAGAAAAATCTAGAAAAAAGAAAATAAAACTCCAGAGCTTATTCAGCTCTCCTGGATACAAGTCTAAATCCAGACTTAATTTTCCAAAGACATTAGCGTTGGGATAAGGGTAGGCTGGCACAGCCATGAGTCAGTATCTGCATGGGGAAGGGAGCTAAGGAGATGTGGAAATGATCATGCCTGTTACAGAAAACTTGCAAGAAACTGGCAAGACAACGATGAAAATGTTAACAATTTAAGTGAGGACACAGAAAGACCAGTAGTTGTGGAAGAAAATGGCAGCTACAAGAGAGAGAAAGGTAAGATCAGATTGAATGAGAAAAAACAGGGAAAATCACTATAACACCAAAAAGATGTTGTCACTGGGCTCCCTGATAGGTAGTACATGAAGTTCCAAAACAATAAATTCAATGTTGCAGGTAGAAGTTGTTCTCATTTGGACAGGGTGGGAGGAAGAGGAGTGTTCTGGATGAAAACCCAGGTGTTTAGATAGCGTAGTGCTGCCAGGGAGCCTAACGAAGGCTCTAATTGAGGCACCATATCGTCACCTCTCCTATCAATCATGATATCTGGTTACTATATCTCTCCTGCTGCACTCCAAACTCTCCTCCTGGCAGAGGGAGGTAGCATACTGCAAATCTCCTTCAGACAGGCTTCCAGCAGGAGTTGAAGTCTGGCTGTGGAGCATATGCCATATACGAGAATGAGACAATGAGTCAGCTGAACTGTAGTTCCCTTGGGACACTCTGTGGCTTACCCAACTACAGATTCCTTGGCAGAAAAATTTCAGCCTGGTCTTTTTTTTTTTTTTTTTTTTT
>VYXH01009258.1:31093-159005 GCA_013397275.1 Burhinus bistriatus | reverse complement strand
TTTTTTTTTTTCCCCAACAAAAATACAATTTTCTGTGAAAGACAGCACTTCTGTATTGGGTGGGAAAGGTTTAATAATCTAATTTTCTGATGAAAAAATGTATTTTAATAGTATCAACCTCAGCTCTTGGTTTCTTTTAGGTTTCCATCCCCTTGTCTCTTCTTGTCAGAGTTCCTATAGTGTCTGTGTTGTGTTATTAGCCATTGATTTTGCAGCTCAGCAAATATGGTGGCTGATCTTGATTTTACACTGGGGCAAACTGAGTGCAGCCTGGCAGAATTCAGTGAAGGTGCTTCCACTGGCACAAAGGTTTTCCCCTTGCGTCTGCTTTTCATCACGTTCTTTCAGAGCTGGTCCTCTGGTAGATGCACTGATAGATAGGCTTGAGCTAAGTAAGGATCTTTGAACAGAGTCACCAGTCCCCGTCCCAGCCTGAACACACTGTGACTCTGTAATAAACTCATATGGAAAAAACAGCTGCAACTTGTAGGTCCCACTTCTGGCCCAGCTGTGACACTCCTGATGAGGCAGAGACTCAGCTTTCAATGCAATGTTTTCATCCCATTATTTCATCACAAGTAATTAATAGAACCATATACAATGCCTGTCTTACAGACCTACTGTAGGTTTAACTGTCAGACTCTCACCAGGTCTGAGGTCTTTCTAATCCACGTTTCTTCTTGAGACTGCTTCTCTGTTTTACCCATGCTTTGTCTGCCTTTCTCCTGCAGAATGTCTCAAAATTCAGATTCCTTTGGAGGAATCCATCCACACCTCCAGCAAAAAGTCCCACCATTAAGGATGGGAATAATTTCTTTTAACTGCAATCATTTAAAAGTTAGACAACTCCCTAATTAACCTGGCTGAGACACAAAAAAGCACTTTAGGAAGCAAATTCATCAATCCTGTGTTAGATTGTTCCCTCTCTTCACTCTCTGCATAAGCCTAGATGATGATCTCAGACTAATTTTTAAATGGCTGATATTGGAAGATGAATACTACCCATTAAAATATGGTAGAAAAAAAGACTAAAGCTCCACTTCCAAGGTCCTACAAATTTTTCCTATCCCAGGGTTGTCCATATCTGAGTGTGAGGTCCTGCACTTGGGTCACAACAACCCCATGCAACGATACAGGCTTGGGGAAGAGTGGCTGTAAAGCTGCCTGCTAGAAAAGGACCCAGGGGTATTGATCAACAGCTGGCTGAATATGAGCCAGCGGTGTGCCCAGGTGTCCCAGAAGGCCAACAGCATCCTGGCTTGTATCAGAAATAGCGTGGCCAGCAGATCTAGGGGAGTGATCGTCCCCCTGTACTCAGCACTGGTGAAGCCCCACCTCGAATACTGTGTTCAGTTTTGTGTCCCTCTTTACACAAAAGACATTGAGGTGCTGGAGCATGTCCAAAGAAGGGCAGCAAAGCTGGTGGGGGGCTAGAATACAGGTCTTATGAGGAGCAGCTGAGGGAACTGTGGTTGTTTAGCCTGGAGGAAAGGACGCTCAGGGGAGACTTTATCGCTCTCTACAACTACCTGAAAGGACGTTGTAGCAAGGTGGGTGTGGGTATCTTCTCCCAAGTAACAACTGACAGGACAAGAGGAAATGGCCTCAAGTGGCACCAGGGGAGGTTTAGATTGGATATCAGGAAAAATTTCTTCACCACTAAGGTTGTCAAGCATTGGAACAGGCTCCCTAGGGAAGTGGTTGAATCATCTTCCCTGGAAGTATTTAAAAGATGTGTAGATGTGGTGCTTAGGGACATGGTTTAGTGGTGGACTTGACAGTGCTAGGTGAACAGTTGGACTTGATGATCTTAAGGGTCTTTTCTAACCTAAACAATTCTATGATTCTACGACTCTATGATTCTACATACAGGCTGTTGCTGGGACCACTGATCACTGTCCTCTCTCTCTGTTGTATTCTCGGCCTTGCCATCATCTGCATATCCTTTTCTCCTGTTTTTCCCTTCTTAACCTTGAAGTGTCCCATGTTGCCCATGGCAGGATTCTGCCTGAAGCCAGTGTTCCTCTGGATGCCTGCCTCCATGCAGGTTGTATCTATCTCTGTTCAAGTCTTTTGAGATGTCTTAGATTGAAAACTATCATGCTTTTGTAATAAGTTTGACTTCAAGGGACAGCCCTTGAAGTTTTTCTTTAGAAAAGAAATATTAGTTAAATGTTAATAAACAATAGAAAGGAACAACTCTTAGTAGTTGCAGTCTGTTCCTGCAGTGGTATTACTGGTCTGTATCACAATTCTTACTTAAGTATTAGCTTAATCAAGTGGCTTTTCTTCTGTAAATATCTAATGTACTAAGAGTCATTCTCCATTCCACTGTGGTGCAATAACTCTGCAGAGTAAATATAGCATAAAACCACTATAAAAGAATGGTAAAAAATTCTCAGGGATCTGGATTCTAGTCCTATGGCCTCCTGTGTGCACTGAATCTGAGATTTATTTTGCCGTAGTTAAGATCAGGTCTGTTCCAGTTCATGGTGTGAACGTTTCAGAAAACTATTGAATAAATATCAAATACATTTTTCTGATTATTTATTTTCTTCCCTTCACAGAAATCTTTATAACTATTCATGTGCCACCTCACATTTCAGGTTATTTACTTGTTTGTTAGTTAATGACTAAACGTAGCTGAAAAGTTCTCATTTTGGGGCCCTGTCAATGACTGTGTGACAGGCCAGTGCATTCTCCTCCCTTCCATATTTCTGTTTGTCTCATGCTTAGAGGCTTTCAGTACTAAAGAATTCCATGCTCTACATTAGCAGTCCACAGGTTGCTTTGAAAGCTGCTGGCAATTCTGCCATCATCTTTCAGCTTTTCTTTTTTGCGTCCCTCAGCAGTGGTGATCTGTAACAGTGACTGTAATTAGAAACCACTCTTGGGCAGCGTGAGGTTGCAGGGATTTGTTCTTTTGTTTTCCTGCTCTGAAAAACTCATATGTGCTTGTTTCAGTAAAAGAAGTGCACCTACCACACTCCAGTATAACAGAATTATATAAAAATGCAGTTCATATATTTTTATGTATATATATATGTGACTTCAAAGGTATGTAATGGATATATATACACATATAAGTAGTAATTTCTTGAATGTGTGTCTGTCACTCTGTATCTTCAGCCATACAATGCCCACAGTTCTATTTGTGAGTATTTAAGACAGTAGCAGGTAGACTGGGTGCTGTGATTTTGGACCAGTTCAATGAACTTCTTTTGAAACTGAGAGTGATTTCCTTCTGCATTTGGTTTCCTTTTTCATACACCAGGTTGCTCTTGAGACAGCTTGCTTTTGCCTGTTGGGTGAAATATAGCAGTTGGTTTTCCCAAGAGCAGCGACCAGCAAAGGTGTGGGACTCCAGCACTAGCCTGTAGGACACCAAAGCACATGGATGGGAACCTTCCTGTGCTCTGAATGAGGGGCAGGGTCTCACACTGCCTGCTACCACCACTCAGGAGAGACATGGGTCGATGCCATCCCTAAGCTGCACGCTTTGCTGTTCATGGGATATGCCTAGCAGGGGGCACCAGCGGGCTACAGTGCTTGAGGCTGTGATTTGGCTCTGCAACCTCAGATGGATGTCTCACTTTAAAGATGTGACCTAATGGTGCTGGCCTGTTTCACAGAATCATAGAATCATAGAATGGTTTGGGTTGGAAGGGACCTTAAAGATCATCTAGTTCCAACCCTCTGCAATGGGCAAGGACATCTCCCACTAGACCAGGCTACTCAAAGCCCCATCCAGAGTGTCCTTGAACACTTCCAGGGATAGGATAACCATAACTTCTCTGGGCAACCTGTTCCAGTGTTTCACCATCCACACAGTAAAGAATTTCTTCCTAATATCTCATCTAAATCTGTCCTCTTTCAGTTTAAAACTGTTACTTCTCATCCTATCACTATAGTCCCTGATAAAGAGTCCTTCCCCATCTTTCCTGTAGGCCCCCTTTAGATACTGGAAGGCTGCTATAAGGTGTCCCTGGACCCTTCTTTTCTGCAGGCTGAACAACCCCAACTGTTTATCTTCATAGGAGAGGTGCTCCAGGCCTCTGATCATCTTCATGGCCCTGCTCTGGACTCGCTCCAGCAGGTCCATGTCCTCCTTATGCTGGGGGCCCCAGAGCTGGACACAGTACTCCAGGTGGTGTCTCAAGAGAGTCAAGTAGGGGGGCAGAATCATGTCTCTCAGCCAGCTGGCCACACTTCTTTTGATGCAGCCCAGGATGCTGCTGGGTTTCTAGACTGCGAGCACACATTGCTGGGTCATGTTGAGCTCCTCATCAACTGACACCCACAAGTCCTTTTCATCAGGGCTGCTCTCAATCCAGTCTCTGCCCAGCCTGTATTTGTGCTTGGGATTGCCCTGACCCACGTGCAGCACCTTGCACTTGGCCTTGTTGAATTTAATGAGGTTCACATGGGCCCACCTCTCAAGCCTGTCCAGGTCCCTCAGGTTGGCATCCCTTCCCTCCAGCATGTTGACCGCACCACACAGATTGGTGTAGTCGGCAAACTTGCTGAAGGTGCACTCAATCCCACTGTCCATATTGCCGACAAACATTTTAAACAGCACTGGTCCCAACACTGACTTCTGAGGAACACCACTTGTCACTGGTCTCCACTCGGACATTGAGCTGTTGACCGCAACTCTTTGAGTGTGGCCATCCAGCCAATTCCTAATCCATCAAGTAGCCCAACTGTCAAATCCATGTCTCATCAGTTTAGAGACAAGGATATCTTGTGGGACAGTCTCAAATGCTTTGCAGAAGTCCGGGTAGATGATGTCAGTTACACTCCCCTTATCCACCAATGCTGTAGTGCCACTGTAGAAGACCACCAAATTTGTCAGGCACAATTTGCTGTTAGTGAAGCCGTGTTGGCTGTCACTGATCACCTCCTTATTTTCCATGTGCTTTAGTATACTTTCCAGGAGGATCTGCTCCATGATCTTGCCAGACACAGAGATGAGATTTACCGGCCTGCAGTTCCCTGGGTCTTTGTTTTTCTCTTTTTAAAAATCTGGGTTACGTATCCCCTTTTCCAGTCAGTGGGAACTTCACCGGACTGCCACGACTTCTCAAATATGATGGATAGTGGCTTGGCAACTTCATCTGCCAGTTCTGTCAGGACCCGTGGATGTATCTCATCAGCTCCCATGGATTTGTGCACCTTCAGGTTCCTTAGATGGTCTTGAACCTGGTCTTCTCCTACAGTGGGTGGTTCTTCATTCTCCCAGTCCCTGCCTTTACCTTCTGTGACTTGGGTGGTGTGGCTAGAACACTTGCTATTGAAGACTGAGGCAAAAAAGTCATTGAGTACCTCAGCCTTCTCTATACTCTGGGTGACCAGGGCTCCCGTTTCCTTCCGGAGAGGGCCCACATTTTCCTAGTCCCTTTTATCACTGACGTACCTATAGAAGTGTTTCTTGTTGCCATTGACACCCCTGGCCAGATTTAATTCTGTCAGGGCTTTAGCTTTCCTAACTTCATCCCTGGCTGCTCAGCCATCTTCTCTGTATTCCTCACAGGTTACCTGTCCTTGCTTCCACACTTTGTAGGCTTCCTTTTTGTGTTTGAGTGTCCAGGAGCTCCTTGTTCATCTGTGCAGGCCTCCTGATGTTTTTGCCTGACTTCCTCTTAGTTGGGATGCATCAATCCTGAGCTTGGAGGACATGATCTTTGAATATTAGCCAGCTTTCTTGGGCCCCTCTTCCCTCCAGGACTTTATCCCATGTTACTCTGCCAAGCAGATCCCTGAAGAGGCCAAAGTCTGCAATCCTAAAGTCCAGGGTAGTGAGCTTTCTGTGCGCCCTCCTTAAGGATCATGAACTCTACCATTTCATGGTCACTGCAGCCAAGACTGCCCTTGAGCTTCACATTCCCCCCCAGCCCCTCCTTGTTGGTGAGAATAAGATCCATCATAGTACCTCTCCTCATTGGCTTCTCTCACTTGGAGAAGGAAGTTATCATTGACGCATTCCAGGAACCTCCTGGATTGCTTATGCCCTGCTGTGTTATCCTTCCGACAGATATTGGGGTGGTTGAAGTCCCCCATGAGGACCAGGGCTTGTGAACATGAGGCTGCTCCTATCTGGCTATGGAGGGCCTCATGCACTCGGTCTTCCTGGTCAGGTGGCCTGTAGCAAACCCCCACTGTAATGTCACCTGTCCCTGCCCTCCCTTTGATGCTGACCTATAAGGTCTCAGTTGGCTCCCCATCCATCCCCAGGTGACACTCCATGCACTCCAGCTGGTCATTGACATAAAGGGCGACACCCCCTCCTCATCTCCCCTGCCTGTCCTTCCTGAAGAGCCTGTATCCTTCCATTCCAACACCCCAGTCATAGGAGCTCTCCCACCACATCTTCATGATGCCAATAAGATCATAGCCCTGCAGGCATGCACACGTCTCTAACTCCTCTTGTTTATTCCCTGTGCAACGTGTGTTTGCGTAGAGGCATTTAAGCTGGGCCCCCATTGAAGCTGACTTACTGGCTGGGGTGGCTGGAATTCCTTTGCACTGCACTCCAGGTGCTCTCCTGCTGACCTGTGTCCCTTCTCCAGGCTCTGGGCATCCATTGCTGGCACTAGCAATAGACGCTGTTTCTGAGCTCAGGGCCCACGCACAAGAGTTAAAGGGCATCTGCAACAACACCAGAGACACTAAGTTCTGTATAAGGTACTTGGGCTTGGAAGGTGCTAGCTATCTCCTTCCAGAAATGCATTTTCCTTTCACACAGAAGCATTGTGCAGACTCCACTTCCAGCCTGCCACACTCCAACTCCACCCCAGTGCATTGTATCAGGGGACCTGTATTTTCCAAAAATTTAATTTCCACAGGTGAAGGTGGATGTCTCAACTGCCCTTTTGAGGACATTCTGAAGGAAAAGGAAGAGGCAATTTACCTCTGAAATCCACCAGTGAGACACAAAAGGGAGTGGAAGCTGCAACCTAAAAGCCTAGGATCTGCCTCCTCCAGAAGAGGACTCTTGCCTGAAGCTGACCTCAATTATGCCACAATACTGCAGGAAAAGCAGCAAGTTCAAGAAGGCACATTGCATGAAAGCTGAGTGCCAGAAGGACAGATTGCAACCAGGCACACAGTGTACGGTGAAAGTATTTCACTAAATACAAACACTGCAGAGACGCAAACAAACTGAATTTATCAAAACAAACCGTGGTATTGACCGTAGCTGGATGTTACATGTGAAACCTCTGGGGATGGAGACCAGAAGGAGAGAGGTCTGGGGGAGGTGAGGACATGGTAGTGCCTCACTCCACATGTGAATAATACCAGGATTGCCATCTTGTGAAGAAGAAATGGTGAGCTGAGAATTTAACGATTCGCCAAAACAGACTTCAAATCCACCCCTGCACACAGGACTGAAATCCCACTCTGAAATAGATACAACCATGAATGAGTTTACTTTGAACACATGGCTCTTGGCAGATGTCCTGTCATCCTTAGCTCATGAGGAGCTTCCTTTAGGGATCTGTGAGTGCATTTGATGTGAGGGTATCAACTTGAGTTGTTCAGCATTCAGCATCTTCGCACACGTAGGTGTTTGCTGAAGGCTGCTGGAAGAAGCTATAGGTTTCATGGTTCAAGGTGTTCAGCTCTACCTGGTAGCTTTAAACTAGCGCAATGCAACTGATTTCGTTTGACTTCAGTCCTTCCCGGCTGGTCTCAAAACATCTGCTCTCTGTGCTCACATCTGTAGCGCTGTCTGAAACAACATCTTTTGGGATTTGTGTGCTGTCATTTTCCGTTGGTTTCTTGCAAAATTTCTGCTAATCACAATGGCTAAGTTTCTCTTGGTGGATTTTTGTTTGCTTGTTTCCACTGGGCAGGGTTGAAGACACAGAAGGTGCTCTGGGACTGTGAACAAATCCCCACTTTGATGCACAAACTCTGTTTAGATTCAGGTTTTTGACTCAGCTGCCTAATTCAAATCCATGTAGGGACTCTCTCGTGCAGGGTCATGTTCTGTTTTAACCAAATTAGAGAGACAGGGGAGAGCAAGTGCAAATCCCAGCCTCCTCACCTGGCCCCAGATCTCATGAATACTTGAACCAGAGCTTTTTCCGTAGCTCCTTCTCTAGACACCAGGCTTGGATACAGGCTGAGCCCTGAAGCAACAATGAAGTAAGTGCACTACGGAAAGGTCTGTCACCCGGAGCATCCCAAGAAGTTGACTTCGAGCTGTGTGCTTTCTGAAGTGCTTAGGGCAGTTCCTGCTTCCCAGTCACTCCCAGGAGCTTCAAGATTCCTGATGCCTCTGGGAGAAGTCTGGTTCCCTACTATGTCAGGAGGCAGCAAGAGTGAGTCTGTCCAATTTGTTCACCATCTGAAGGGTTATTCAAGCATCCCTGGCTTCTGTGAGCCCTCCACAGTATCAGCACCTCTGTAAGTACTACCTCTGTGAGCCAGAAACAAAATCCCAGGAGGATTTTAGGCAATACCTCTTCATATCAGGTTAGACTACAAGGCAATGGTTTGGAGTAGCCAACCAGTGATCGAATGATCCCTTCTCATACTGCACTTAACATCCCAGCATTAAATTAATTCCATTCACTACTAAGGGCATATAAGAGTCCGGGGCCACCACACTATCCGCAGCACCGCAAATGAAATCTCCACTCAAAGAGAAGCTATTGTGTAACCAAGTCAGGGAATGGTCCAAGCATTGTCTAACGACAGGTGAGTCTTGATGTAATGCTTGCTGTACACAAAGCAGAGGAAGAAAGGGTTGGGAGCTCTGTGGAAACAGGTTTTTATCTTGAATCATGGGTGATTACTTTTACTTTATCTTGTGCAGCTCAAGTAGTCACAGGGTATCTGTCTTTTATTAAAGTCTGACCTTGCCTGAGTGGCTTTCTGCAACAGAGTCCCACTGGACAGCCATATGCTGCCAAGACAAATAGTTGTGTTAGGGTTTTTGTCTTCCTTTAATTTCATTCAGCCAGTACTTGTGCTTATGTTATTGACTAATGTTGAACAGGCCAGTAGAATGCCCCCCATTATGTATAAAATCAAATATATAACAGGGGACTACTAACCTTATGTGCAATCCTCTGAATTACTTGCGATGGGAGTCTAAATCAATGGACTTCTGCACACAAATGAAAGGAGATGTAACATCTTTTTGCTCATCCTGAAAGGTTATTAATCTTCTCCAAAAGAAGCAACCAGCATTTTCCAAAACATGCAGTGATTTAGGGCAGCAAGATTTTTGGTACCCTCCTTTAAAAGGAACCTAATTTTCAGAGAGTACTCAACACCTGGCAGCTAAAAATTCATTCTTGTTTATGGGATTGTCTATATTAGACCTCAAAACAGAGGTCGTTTAAGACCTATAATTATTTGAAAATTCTGATTAGAGGATTCAGCAAACTAAGGACACCAATGTTTGATCATATGCTGATCACAGTCTGAAACATCAGGAAGTAGCTTCCCTCCAGGAAAATGTGTTTGTGGGTACTATTTTCTTCCTTGCCTCTTAAACAAGTGCCGTTGATATTTTTGGGAGCAGCACAATAACAGACTAGATGGATCATTAGATAAGGCAATCGTTTGGTCAGTAGGTAAACAGGCAAATGTTTGTGGAGAGTCTGTGAAATGTAACTCTGTAATGGTTTCTCATAATATCTGTACAGCCCATTCACTTCCAGTCTCCTTTTTAGTTTTGCAAATACAAGATCATGTTTAAAATGGCTTTTTAGAGCCTCAAGAAATATTTTCTTATGCACCTCACAGCACTGCCTTTGCAAATGCGAAGTACTGTATGCCATGCTACATTTATGCACTTCAGGTTTGATAAATGAGGGATGCTAATGGAATATAAACTATCAAATTAAAAACCTTTGTATTAGGGATGCCAACAGTGTTTGCTCTACCTAGGAATGTGAGATGGTGCTTGCAGTTTTTCTCTGCTTTTTAATATGACGCAATATGCACATTCTAATATGCTGCTTTTTAAAGAAAGACAAATGTACAATTTTAATGAGGAGGCGTTCCAGAATCACAAGAAACTGCATTATTTTTACATTGAGCAGGTTCATTATGCAGCCTGCAGAAACTACCAGATGATTATACTTTGCAGACAAACCTTAAGCCTGATTGTCCTCTTCCCACCTGTGTCAACCTTACTCTGCTCACACATCATTCGTTTCAGTAGAGATACCCTGCCCTTGTCCTGCAACAGGCTAGAGCACAGCTGGGGAGCTGGAACCACCTCTCAAGTCCAGTGCTGTCTCTCCTGTACATGGCAGGGACTGCAGAGGAGTCAGGGAAAGACAAGGTGTGCCGAATGGATCTGAACTAGAGCTTCAACCCATGAAAACCAGTGCAGTGCTCAGCACCTCTCAGCTGAACCTGCGCAATCTCATCCCCACTGTCAGGGAAGCTGGGCAGAAGCAGGCTGGGATAAGAAATGGGCTGGGACACAGGGCCTGTGACTGACATCTCAAAGCTGTAACCCAAGAAGGCACTGATTTGCATCCCATTTGGAAGGAGATAGCCATGGAGAAGGGGGTAGGTGTGGAGCTGGATCTCCCGCGCCTGGACCATTTGCCTGCGTTCCCTTTCTGCTGCTTTCATGCCCAGCACAGTTTGCTAATCAGATTGCAGCCTGCTTGCTGTTTGCTTGCCCGCTAGAAGGCAAAGGAAGGGAAGTAATAAGAGGGGATCTCTTTCAATAAGCAATTTGCAAAGGATGTTGAGGACAGAGCACTCTGCAGTGGGGGATGTTGGCTCTGTAAAAGGTTCCCCAGATTAGATTACCAGGGACTCCAAAGTGGGAAGGGAGGGTAAACATGTTAGCGGTGTGGCTGGGCGCTTGTTCCTCCGGCTATCACTGGTAAAAGTAACGCTGTTTGGTGCAGCTAACTGCAAGATTAATGGAACTGTTCAAATGCTTAATCCTATAAAGCTATTACATGAAATGCTCGCTGTAGCCTGCATGTTTTTCAGCTTGCCAACCGTGTCTGTGTGTGTGTGTGCGTGCGTGCGTGCGTGCTCGCGTGCTTCAAAATGGGCTCAGGGCGGGGAAAGGAAAAAATACATCCCACACAGTTACTGATGAATAAACATGGTCACAGCTTCATATTTCTTAAATGGGGCTGGGGAGCCCTGCAAGGTTTTGACCATACGAGGAAGGCAGTAGGTCAGACCTGGGTTCTCTGTCTGGGTTTTGAAAGAGATATTGGCTGACCATAGGGCTGTTTGTCTGTCTTGTACATGTCAGAACAAGGAGAGATCAGCTGTTGATGTAAGCTGGGGGAAGGGTGGGAAAAAGAGAAAGATATATATCTCTCTCTCGGTCTCCATGAATTATTAAATTTCTGATGTGGAAATATGCCCTTTGTACTAAAATATTTTGGCCAGCGTAGGAGACAGGCACAGGATGCCAAGATTTTGGTCAGCGTAGGAGACAGGCACATGCACAAATGCTCTGTTGTTACCACAGATCACGCTTTCTCACTCCTCACCCCATCACAAACCTGCTTTCTCATCCGAAACACTCTCAGCAAACTGAATAATTTCTTAACTCTCTCCGCTGCCTGCGGTGCCCTGAAAAGACTCTCCTCACCTGATAGCTAAAGCTGGCTGTGCCTATGCGACAGTCCCAGCCGTGTATGTATGAGTTGGTCCCAGGCACTGCGGCCACGGTGTGCACCAAGGGGGCTCAGCACAGACTGCAGACCTGATCTGACACCAGCGATGACTCCGCAGTGCTCCACAACGCCATCACCACCCTGCCAGCAGCATCCACTCTTGCTCACGGCCACCGCAGGTACCAGCCAAAAGTCAGGGCACTCCTGCACTGAGGCAGCTGGAGAGGGGCTCATTTGCAGAAGGCCGAGTAGCAAGCCCAGCCTGTCTATGAGAAAAGAGCAGAGTTTTTGCATGAGGTGTTTTCCCCTGTTTGTTGACAGCTGTGTGATGTTGCTTCGGGGGGAGGCTGGCTGTGGGATGTGGGAGGGTCATGGCTGCCTCCGGGGCAGTTACCCAAGTGCCTCCGAGGGGATGGGAGATTTGAGCCTGCAAGAAGAGGGAGATGCTGGTAGGTGGGGACGTAGTCACGGGTTTGGGACTGGACTTTGAGCCAAGCCAAGAGGAGTAGAGGGCCAAAGACACAGTAGTCAGGGAACACTTCTTTCGAAAGCCCTTTATTTCTCTTTTGCCTTATCTGAGTTTCCTCCATCTCTAAGAAAGTTAATGGCTTTTCTCAGCATCCTAAAACAACCTGGGTTTTCAAGCGTAACAACCTGACTTCTTGGAGGAGCTTATTATAAGTATAAGGCATAGGCATGGACAGATCGACCTCCACTCTCAGTCTGACTTGAGGTCCTGTCAGAGTGGAGAAGCAGGAAAATGTCTTCAAAGGAAAAAGATTTTCATGCAAACTTTGACTGAGGGGGAAATGGTTGTTAATCCTACTGACACTGAAGGAAATATGCCTGCTAACTCTGCTTGGAATGCGGTAAGAAATAATGAGCAAGTTTACTTACTACACTTGTACCAGTCTCATATCAGTGCCAAGATTCCCCAGGTCACTTCCAACAGTGCATTTTCATCTAGATGCATATGAAGGACCTAAAGGCAGGAAACAGAGGCTGCTGAATCTGACCCCAGGCACACTGCTTGTAGGCTTTTTGTACCTAACACATGCCTCTGGCACGGGACTGGACCAAAGCCGACAGACAGTTTCACATGAGGGGACGGACTGGCCACGAGACTGCCAGGGCTGTGGACTTGCTATTTGCAAAGAAGCCTGCTTTTGTTTTGGACCTTGTTTCATTGTTTTTCCAATTACTGACACACTGCAATTTATTGCATTTATTCTAACTCATCATGCACGACAAAATAGAGATTTAGGATGGCACCGCACAGTCGTCCTAGGCCATCACTTAGATGCTGTGTATAGCAAAGGCCTCGGAGAGACGGGAAATTGTTTCTGGTGGTTAAAAGTAGGTAGGACATAGGGGAAAGTGTTTTCATCCTGAATGACTCTGGGGAGTATTTTGGTTCTTATAATGGCTCCATTTAATAGATAAAGCCACAGACAAACATAGAGACAGCAAAAGACAGTGATTTGTCCAGTAAATAAATCCCCTCCTCTCCCCTGAGCTCACAACATGGAGAACTTCCTCACAACAAGTTTGTTTGACCTGTTGCTTTTTTCCCACAGCTTGCTTGGCTCTAGCTCAGCCCAGCTCAGCAGAGACTGCACAGGCAGTCAGGCCATTTGCACAGGACTTCTGAAAATGCAAGGCATGGCCCAAATTCTCTTTTTTTCCTACAGAAAAATTTCTGGCCAAATGGAAAAGACAGTCACGTCAGGTAATGTTGATAGGGAGAGGGAATTATATTCCCCCTCCTCTCAAGGTCTTCTTTCTCATCAATCTTTTACAGTGGGTAGCCATGAAAAGGAGAGCTGGGCGAAGCTCCCGTCCTCTCTCCAGCACTTTCCTGGGGGACAATGACAGAGGGCAGAATCACAGAGTAAGTCAGGTTGCAAGGGACTGCAGGATGCTGTCTGCTCCAACCCCCGCTCTCAGCAGCGCAACTTCAGATCTCAAGCAAGATGCTCAGGGCTTTGACCACTTGGATTTTGAATTTCCCCAGTGGTGGAGATCCACAGAATCTCTGGGCCTTGTTTCAGTGCTGCACCATCTTCCTGGGGAATTTATTTTTCTTTATGAAGAAGAATTTTTTCTGCTGCAACTTGTATCCTTTGCTTCCTGTCCTGACATTGTGCACCTCTGAGAAGAGCCTGGCTCCATCTTCCCTATAACCTCCCTTAGCCAGGTGAAAAGACCAGTGAAATCCCCCTTTGCCTTCTCTTCTCCAGGCTGAAGAAATCCAGTCTCTCTGCCTTTTCTCTTACATCCTGCACTCCATCTCCCTGACCATCTTGGTGGTCCTCTGCCAAGAGGACCTTGTTCCATTTTGCTGGTGTCTTTCTTGTACTGGGGGGACAAGACTGGACATGACGAATTCAGACACAGTCTCCCAGCCTCTGCCAGGGAGAGATGCCAGTGAGGTTGCAGCTCTGCAGCCGCAGATGAAAGGCAGCGCAATAATCCAAACAGGATCTGAAACCACAACCCTTTGCACTGCTACGCAAGTAAAGCTTCCTGCAGATACTGGAGACACCCTTGAAGCCCAAGAGAAACAAGGCAATTCAGGATGGATACGGGAAAGAAAATAACACCCAAGGGCTCATGCAGAACAAAGAGGGGGGTTACAGTTGGGTGTGGAATTACCATTTGGAAAAAAACATTAGTTATCCTGTTCATGTAAGTACAATAAATCAGTGTAAAGCCAAACAGCCAGGCAATCAGAAAGCTGCAGAGACCTCAACGGAGGGCAGAGCAATGACAGCCGATAGCTCTTTAAATAATAATAGGGTTTTTCCTATGGGACTCCTGGTTCATATCATTGCTGTGCACAGCATGCAAAGATAAAGCTCCCTGTGCCCCACGGATGGCTCCAATTTCCAAAATAATTGATAGCTGGAGCTCTCCTCCGAGAATCAGGTGGAGGAATGAAAAAGGAGCATCATAATGGCTGCATTTTTTATTCAGCACAAACCTGGTTTGGTTTGCACCCACGTGTAGGCTGGCAGTGGCTGCACTGAAGCAACTGCCCTGAGAAGGAAGGTGGGGACTAACAGCTCAGTTGGGTCCTGAATCTCCCAGCAAACAGCCCAAGCCTGCACCTAGGAAAGGCTACAGAAATAGCTCAGGCAAAATGACTGTGAAATAACAAAAACCTTGATTTACTTCCAGGGAAGTAATGTATGGACTCCCCACACTGTATTTCACACCCGCAGTCAAGCTGTCTTTAAAAGGAATGAGAGGAGATGTGGAAGGAGGCGTGGGGTGAAAACAGACTTAACACTAATATACGAGAAGATCTTTTTTTCTTCAGCAGTAAAGAAATGCAGCAGATTTCAAATCACAGACAAAAAAAGAGAGAGAGAGCAAATACCACTGTTCTCTTCAACCTTCCCTATAGATTATGATAGCTTGGCAGGGGGTGAGTGAGGGGCAGGGGGAGGGTATTCTTATCTTGGAACTACAAATCTAAACCTAAACAGAGTGTAATGATAAAACCTGTTCTCAGAAGTGGGTTGTCTTTGGTTTGGTGTTGCAGAAGTGTGGGGTTAGCACTATGTTGCACGAGGCAGCCCATACTGTGATAACCAGGATAATTCTTTGCTCCAACAACTGACAAACTCAAGCAGAGATTTCTGTTGTTGTTTTTTGTTTTCTTTTGTGGCATACTCCATTTTTTTCCAGTGAAAGTGGAAAATATGGCAGATGGATCCTTCATGATCCTTGTGCCAGAGCACTTGCTTTTTTTTAATTGCCCAGGCATCTTAGTAATGGTCCTCAGGTGTACACAGGCATATTGATGCAAAAAGGTGAGGCAGGCAACAGGGTGGAGGAAAACAGCTTGGGGCCAGACTCCCCTGGACTTCAGGTGACTTGCCAAAGGCCATCTGGACATCTGTGTCAGAGCCAGAGCCAGAGGGCAGGCGCTGTCAGCCCCTAGTTGTTTCCTTAATCACAAGACCCAGCTTCTTCCTAAGCTAACAACAGGCTAAGCAAATAGTTTCTCCTTTTCCCAGCCCACATGTAATAAGTGATAAACGGGGTTACATCCTCCCTGGGATGGTGTCGCAGGATGGGAAAAGCGAGGAGCCTGCCCCACCACCCTCTGCCCGTTCCAGGTCTCAGCTTCTCAAGCAGGCGACATGATCAAGAAGGAGCAAGATTACGAGTCTGTGGGTGAATGCCTCAGATGCAGGCTGGGAAATGTGAAGAGAGGGCTGCTTGGATTGCAGATTTGGTGTGTGAGACGTGACAGCTTGGCCTTTAAAGCAGACACAGTACCCGACTGGCAAGGCTGTCACTGCAGCTCAGACAGCCTGCAGGCTTCACTGGGTCACACTTTGAAAGGAGGCAAAAGCTGCAGGAATTGTTTGCCTGAATATTTAACGCTGAACTGTGTGTGCAATTAAACACACAGATATCTGAGTAACCCTTGGCTCAAGCAGTCATGCCAGTGCTTTTAAACACGTGAACAAGTACGGGTGTGTGCAATGGTGGTGCAAGGAGAAGAAAGATAATCAATTTTAGCAGCACCAGGACTGGGTAAATAGTTATTCCCAATTCCCTTCCGCTGCCTCCAACACTTCCAATTGCCTGTTGTCCAACCGGAAACAATTCAACAGTTGTTAAACCTATATCTTGGCCAAACTAGGCTGTTCTAGTCCATTTTTGTGTTGGAGATGTAGGGATGAAATGTAATACCTTTTATGAGATCATATTATTCTTCTATTCCACTCTCCCAAAAGGAAAGACAGTGCCTTTATGTTGAATTGCCGTTTGTTGCTCTCTTCAGATCTCACACACTTCAGAGCCTTTCTTGCTCAATGAATCCCTGGAAAACATCACCTCCTCTAAGTTACAATAGCACTATTGTTACAGCGACAATGTAGCAGCTGGGTGCTGAGGTTGAGATCATGATACTTCGCTTCTGGAAGAAGTGGGTGTTTGTTAACCAGCCTGAGGAGGAACATGCACATACGGGAGGTTACACCGGCAGCAGGTCTTGTACCACCACTGGGCACAAAGGTTGGCAGGCAGGATCAGCCCGCATTCATGCTTGTGTGTGTTATAAAACACCCAGCAGAGTGACCTCGATTTCCCACAAAAAATAGCAATAAAATCCAATCGAGAAATTTCTGCAGAATTTGGAGGGATGATGAGAAGAAAGGCATGTTCCTCTGACCCTTTATGACCTTTACAGCTATAGTGCTGCTGTATACGTTTTGTCCACTCAAAACTGAGAGGTTGACCTGACCCTCAATTCATTCACAAAAAAACCCCGAAGATTCACCCAAGGACTCTCCTGCGTTTCCATTTCTCGATTCTTTTCTGAAAGCAGCAAAAATAGAAAGTGTTTTATTTGTTTGTTGAAACCATTTGCACAGCATTGCTTTCATGGCTGGAACCACTGTAAAGCATCTTCAAAGGGCTCCTGGGGAAGGCAACAGTGCACTCCATCTCCCATACCGCATGCAGCAACTGAGATGCACACCGCACACGAGGCTTCGGGGCACAGAGAGAGACAGCAAAGTTACAGGAGGAAGCCAAGGAGTGGGAGCAAAGCCTGTTCTGACTGTTCCTCTGATGAGCAGGGGGACAGATATGCTGAAGACCAAAAGAGGCAGAAGAAATCTTCTGACACAGTGGTAAGAGAGAGGCTTCAGCTCAGAAGAGGAATGGATGTGATTAGGTTGGGGGGAGGTTATCATGGTTTAGCCCCAGCTGGCAACTAGGACCACAGAGCCACTTTCTCACTTCCCCGGTTGGGATGGGGGAGAGAATCAGGAGAATAAAAGTGAGACAACTTGTAGGTTGAGATAAAGACAGTTTAAGAGGTAAAGCAAAAGCCACACATGCAAGCAAAGCAAAACAAGAAATTCATTCACTGCTTCCCATCGGTAGACAGGTGTTCAGCCATCCCCAGGAAAGCAGGGCTCCATCATGCCTAACGGTGACTTGGGAAGACAAATGCCATCACTCCAAATGTTCCTCCTTTCCTTCTTCTTCCCACAGATTTATATACTGAGCACAACATCATACGGCACGGAATATTCCTTCAGTTAGTTGAGGTCAGCTGTCCCAGCTGTGTCCCTTCCCAAATTCTTGTGCACTCACGGCCTACTCACTGGTGGGGTGGTGTGAGGAGCAGAAAAGGCCTTGATTGCTTAGCAACAACTAAAAACACCAGTATGCTATACTAACTATTTCCCATCCCCAATCCAAAACATAGCACTACATCAGTTGCTCACAAGAAAGTTAACTCCTTCCCAGCTGAAACCACGACAGAGGTGAAGACGAGATGTAATAGACTCAGAATGATGGAGACCACATGTATGTCGCTACAGGAATTCAGTGCAGTAGCTGGAAAAAAGCTCTTTCCCCATGGGTGTAAATCGAGGCTGAATTTGTACCACAGAACAAGCAGTGCGACAGGGGACTGATGGGGCTGGTGTTAATACAGGCCGAGTATTTCTAGATGTCCTTGCCCTGTTCAGGACCTTTCAGCTATCACCAGCCCCCAAAGAATTTCTTCTAAATTTCCACTTTCTTGTAAATGCAGGAAGTCAACTACAAGAAAGGAGGATCCTAGACTGATTTCTGTCTATAACAGCTTATGGAAAAGTATCACAAAGAAGGTTCTTGACATTTTTTTAAGTTCAGGTTTTCTTTTTTATTTTGGCTCTGGGTTGGAGGGAATGTTTTTGTTCCCCATTATCCAGCCCAGCTTGTCCATCCACAGAGTGCGACGTTGCTGGCTGCAGCTCCATTCACTGCATCCCAGCTTCAGCCCTGACTCACTGGCTGGTCAGCAGCTACACAAAGGCGTTGATCCTCTCTTCCAAAATGTCTCTGCAGGTCAGGCACTCCAAGCAGGCAGTGAGAAGTGTATGCAAATACCAGAAGACTGTGCTTTTCAGGGCTCTGGAGGGAACAGGGCACTGATAATGTTGTCTGCATGCTTAATCCCTCCAAAATCCCCTGGTTAAAAGACAGCCATGGCAGGTGTGTGCGGATGAGTGAGAGAGCACCGCAGAGGACTTAGAGCAAAAACGCTTGAGAGAAAAGCAAGGGAAAGAGTAGATCTGGAGTGAGGAAGGGAAAAGACATCTTCAAACAGACTTATTCAGTGTTATTGCATGGCATAATTAAAGGGAACATCAGCCAATGGCCCTGTCAGTCTTTCCCATGAGATATTGCACCCAGAAAGAGGGTAAGCTGAGTATGCAGGATATGGGTTCACATCCAAACCATTTTAGCCCTGGTGAAAACTGAGGTCCTTTGATTGCTGCTCGGGAGCTGCCTGGAGCAAGGGGCAGCACATGCTCAGCCTTGTTGCCCCAGAAAATGCAACCACGGCACTAACCCATTTCAACAGGATTTAACAAGCCTCTCACTCATTCCTGACCACCCCAGCCCTGAGGGACAGGCAGCTTTCCAACACTGCCCTGCCAGCCCGCTGGCTTCCCAAGGAGCATACAGGCAGTGCTTGGGAGGACACCAGGAGCAGACTTTTCCCTCTGTGCTTCACAGCTGCAGCCCACCAGGAGCCTGGGTTGCAACAGAGATGGGGATGAAGAAGCAGGGCTGGCAGATTACATTTTCTGCCCTGGTCTGAAACATCCCAAAAGCAGAGGCTTTCCTTGTGGTGTGCAACAGAAATCCACTTGATGTTTTTTTGCATCTAGGTGATAGCAAAGCTCCTACAAAGTTAAGGAGGTGTGAAATAATTCCTGCAGCCTCTGGCAGGCTGAAACCTTTCAAAATGTTTCCTCCCTGCTGCTGGGACTGCAAGCAACGAGACTGGATCTGCAGCAGGGAACCAAAAGTCCAGTAAGCCAGAGGGGAGTCCCCACCTGGCGGACATGCCTCCAGGGTCTGCACTGGAGTCACCTCCCACCTCTGACATCTGTGTCCTTACTGGTTGCCCAAATGTCCTTTTACAGAGGACTTTTTATGCCAAGGTGAGAATGGTGAATGTCTGGATAGACAGAGGAAGGACAAGGAAATGATGTTGATCCTTAGTCCAGGAGTTCACCACCGTGACACTGTCCTGCTCTGCGGTCATAAGAAAATACACTGCATTTTCCAAAGACCATTGTTACCAGCTCTGCCAGGGAGGAGATGGCTGGATGCTCCAGGTCACAAAATTTTAGCTGGAGACAATAGTGTTGAGCACTGAAAAAAACAGAGCCGTAAGTTCTCTCCACCTCAATGTCCCCATGCATAAACAGGAATAGCAGCAACTCCCACAACGGAAGAGCATTCAGACGTCTCTTGATGAGAAAGATTATTTATTACACCAATATCAACAATCATTAAAAAGAACAGGGGATGAAAGAGCTCTTCAAATTCAACATTTTATAGGCTGAAACAGAGTAATTTTCTTTGTTTTCCAAGAGCTGAGCAACACAACAGAGAAGTTAAAGTAGTGGAAAACTATTTGACCATTTATAGGACTGTTCATTCATGTAGGATGCAGGGATAGTCCCCAGAGATCCTTGTCACGTCGCATTGGATTACGAAGGATATGAGCTTAGCTCCACTGGACCAACAAACAGGGCAAGAAATGGAAGTCTCAATCAGGCTTGCTGAAGGAGGGAAAAAAAATCCTACTCTCTATTACATTCTGCTCCTTGAGTGGAGGCACAGGATCGGGAAGAAATAATAGGACAGGGGAGGAATGCAGGACAGTGAACAGCAAGAAGAACTTCAAATCACTGGAAGAGATTCTCCTCTGGGGCAGGCTGACTCAAGGGAAAATGTTTTCTTACAGTGCATCGCTGAAGCTAACATAGGTTTCGTGATTTACGCCCTGGTGGATCTGGGCTGCAGTGCCAGCCAGCGGGAGAAGAATGCTCACTGCTGGCATAATGACAGCTTAAGAATATAAGTAGCTCAGCAGAAAATATTCTTTCTGTAATGCTAATGAAAAGGACTGTATATGTAGAGCCAGGCAGAGTATTTTTGGTTAAGTATTTTTATTGAAGTGCAATATTTTGTGAATGTTGAAATATTTCGTGGAAACATTAGCTATAACTAAGGGTCTCTTTCATCAGGAAGATCTCTGAGACACAGGTTGGACCCTTCCGTCAGACCAAGAAATAGATTCTAGCAGACAAAAATAAAAATAAAAATACTTCTGTAAGCTTTTCCAAACTGAAAACAAATGTTCCTATACAGTTCTGTTATGGTGGAAAAAGTGTTCACGTGACTTCATTTTCTCTCAATAATAAAGAACATAATTTTTGAGGCATTGAAGGTGACCTCAGAACAGCATTTTCCATCTCCAGCTGCCTTTACATACAGGTCCATCTGCATCTTGAACCCAGTGCCTCGTATTCCTAGGACAGGCCATAGAGTATCAGCAAAGCTCCAGCCCTCAGTAATTGCAATGTCTGGGAGAAATTGAGTTGTAGTAAATCATGAAATCATAGAATGATTTAGGTTGGAAGGGACCTTAAAGATCACCTAGTTCCAACCCCCTTGCCATGGGCAAGGACACCTCCCACTAGACCAAACCTAGCAACCACTCAAAGCCCCATCCAGCATGGCCTTGAACACTTCCAGGGATGGGATAACCATAACTTCTCTGGGCAACCTCTTCCAGTGTCTCACCACCCTCATAGTGAAAAATTTCTTCCTGAGATCTAATCTAAATCTACGTTCTTCCAGTTTGAAGCCATTACCTCTCATCCTATCACTACATGCCCTGTAAAAGTCCCTCTCCAGCTTTCTTGTAGGCCCCCTTCAGATACTGGAAGGCCACTATAAGGTCTCCCTGGAACCTTCTCTTCTGCAGGCTGAACAACCCCAATTCTCTCAGCCTGCCTTCATGAGAGGCACGCCAGCCCTCTGATCATCTTCATGGCCCTCCTCTGGACCTGCTCCAACAGGTCCATGTCCTTCTTGTGCTGAGGACTCCAAATCTGGACACAGTACTCCAGATGGAGTCTCACCAGAGCGGAATAGAGGGGGAGAATCACCTCCCTCGACCTGCTGGCCATGATCCTTTTGATGACAGGAACAAGGACCACACATAGTTATATGAGAGTAACGATTCCCAAAGACAGAAAACGTACAGGACATGTAAGAAACTGAAATTTGGAGCTGAACTTGAGGAAAGCTTTTGCTCACAGCTGCCAGCTGTTTACAGCTTTAACAATGAAACCCAGCCACGAAGTCTTGGAAAGCCTACTGCAGGGGAGTCCCAAGGCAGTGCTTGCCGTCTCTCTTCTCCTCCTGGCTTTCCCATACAGGCTTTCCCACAAATCCTCAGCCCCATCTTCTAAGACTGTTGCACATCCCCCTTCATCCTGACTGTTTCTCCTTCTTCTTGACTGTTTGCTATGGAGCCCTTTTTGCTTTGTATCCCTTCATTTCCCCTGAGTTTAGCACAAACATTTAGAACAACCCTGGGCAACCACTGCAGCAAATAGACAGGATGAGATTCATCAAAGGGAAAGTATAATACTAGAGATGTGTTATACTTTCATGTACTTCCTATAACAGGACTGAAATCACTATTGCTTTTCTTAGGAAGTCTGGACAATTCAAAGCATTGCACGTTTTATTTCAGGGTGAACATTCAAGGTTACTTTGGAGTGGAAAACCCTTTTTTCCTTATTTTATCATGAAATAGTTTTAATTATTGCAAGGATCAAACAGTAACGAAGGCTATATAGCATGTGGTGTGTAGAGCTCACATGCATAAAGACCTAAAGTTTCCTTGCTAGTAACTATTCCTAAAGCTCTCCTTTTAACGGCTTGGACCCTGAGACAAGTATGAATAAAATGACTCCAACTTTTGCCAGTATTGCATTTTGTTTAAGAGATGGAATTTGCATCTTGTTCTTTCATCTAGTCCTATGGAATTTCTGCAACATACAAGCACTGCAGGGCCCAGGGGTTGCAGTCCTGACAATGCATCTGGCAGACTGGTCTTTACTTGAAAATCACCTCCCTTCCACATGAAAAAGGTTTAAACCACAGTAAATAAGTGCTGCTAGAGGACTGGGACCTAGATGCTCTGAAAGACTGTCAAAACCCGCTTAGTAATGCCAGCAGCACAATTCTGGTTGAGATAAGTATATGAGGAGGAGAAAAGAAACTGCTCAATAATTGAAGTCAAGTTGCATACTGACTATATTGTCACGGGGTTTGTCCCCAGATTTTCCTGTAATGTACTTTTCTTCAAAAGGTGCCAATAACCTCTTGCTTGCTACTAGGCTGAGGCTGCCATCATTACATGCTCAAGTATCGTAAGTGTCCAAATATCTATCTGGATAAAAGGATGACAGTGACTGCAAACACTCACGTTTGAAAATATAGTCCCTGGTATCTGCCGAAATACCACTCACAGAGATGCAACTTCCAGCAGAAGGATATTAAAGGGCCCTATAAAGAGGGACTGTCACCTCCAAAACCTGGAGGGGCATCCCTGGCAAGAGGAGGTTGCCCTGTGCTTCAGACACAGACTCACCGCTGAGCGTGCTCATGGGAGAAGTCTTCAGGAGATGCCCAGCACCAGTAGTCCGCACCGTGCTGCAGGGCTCACTGCTCCGCCAGCTCTTCTGCGCTCTCTCTCTGCAGAGCAGAAGTTGCAGGCTGATAAACCACAACCTGCTCAAAGCTACTGCACTATTCCTTTCTCAACTATTTAGTTTAATTTTTGGTTTTTAATCCTCTTAACTGTGTTCATTAATTCAGCTTTTAATCATAAGCCTATTTGTGTAGACATGTTTTTTTCATCAGCATTTCCCCCTGCTAATCTATCCAAGTTCTCTAAAATACCTTCTTATTGTACTTAAATAACTCTCTTCATTCCTAATGACTTCTATCTCCTCTGCTTTAGTTCTGTAACATTATTATTATTATTAGCTCCAAGACTCTCTTGCCAGTTCCTTTCTAACAGCATTTCTGCTATAAGCACCTCTGTAGGCTGAGCCCTTCAGCTTGAGAGAGGCTGTTGAAGACACTTCTACATGGGATCCAAATGGCTTTCAGCCCAGGCAGCCTATTAAAAATATTATTGTTATTTGTGTGTACAGGAGCGGGGCCAAAACCGAGGATAAACGCCCCCCCAGAAGAGCACTGACCACTGTGCCAAGATGGGCAGGTGCAAGAGAGCACCTGGAGGTGCTTGAGGACGCAGGAAGCAATGGCCTCGGGCTGATAAGCAGCATCCTTCCCTCACCTGTAGCTAGTTTTCCTCATAAATCAGGGCAGAGAAGTGTTGAAGGAGAATTTGATGGGCTATAACAGTAGGCTACATGCAGGGAGCTCCTCCCATACACAGTCAGCCCCTGCATATGACAGCAGCTCTGAGCAGTGCCGCCATACAGGTGAGAAAGAAACGATGCTCATTCACAGAGAAGAGTAAAAGAGTGGAGGTACTTCCATGACAATGCAATGAATGAGTGATGAGGGCAGCACCACCAGCACAACAGAGGTGGGAGAACATAAAAGGTGATGGACAGAGGAGGGAAGATCATGGAAAGTGACCTAAAAAGACTCATAGTTCTCTTTACTCTTTGAGGGAGAATATTTGTATCCTCAGTAAAGCCAGACAGAAATAGAGCACATTCCTGGAGACATCTTTTGAAGGAAAGAATAGAAATTCATTTTTAGAACAGTCTCCAGGACATTTTCTGTTCCTCAAATAGTACTTTTCATTTAAAGTGAAATGTGTAATTTTGCTCACACCACAATTAAGAAAAAAGTCATTTGCTTCAACACCTCTAATATTCTTTCCTTTCACACTGCTTTATCGAACTAATAATGAAAGGAAAAATGAAGATAAAGGAGGGGACATAACTAGACACAAGCCCCAAACAGTACATCTCCTTAGATCCCAAGACTCCCCATTTCACTGACAGGGAAACTCTATCTACATTTGCTGCAGGAGCCTCAAGAGCCCATGAAAGTCTGAGCCGAGACTTCAGCCTCCAGAGACCTCCATGCCCAGCTTGCCATCTGGGGAAGAAGGCTAACCTGCTGCCGCAGAGATGTGCCCTCCAGCAGCAGACCCTTGTGTGCCATCACCGTTCCCTGTTCGTGCCCTGAGCACAGCCCCTTTCTAAGCCTCAAAGCTGTAACCACAGAAACGTCAGAAGTTGCCCCAAAATCACCATCCATAATGTTCAGCTCAAGGAATCTGTCTGAAAACCACTCCTGGATCCCAATCCCATGGCCCAGGTCACTGTCTAATACCAAGTGACCCCTTTTGGTACAGCAGTAGGACATGATGCGTAGTGCCTGACATGGTGCCTGAAAACTTTGGGAGCTGCAAACCCCCAGCAGAACATCTGGCAGCTGCCATGGAGCCAGGCTGCGTGGAGGAAGCTGACACAGCAGCTTCTGTTTCCGAAAGACTGCATAATTGTGCAGAATTTCCTTGAGGAGACTGTCAATGTTGGGATATTTTATCCCAATCAGGATTTATTTTTTTTTTAAAGTAAAATTAATTTGACCAGTTGGTTTTATTAATTACTGCAAAATCCTGCTTAGCCTGTTCTGCTGACAGAGGCCAGAATATTTCTTAGGAAAATTAACACACCGACATGGGAAGGGGTTCAGGTGAAAAAGTAAATGATGTGTTACTACAGGAGTCTATACCAAACTATCAACCCAGTGTACCTTTACAGACTGGGGACCACTGTTGGCACAGAGGTATTTCAAATGAGACACAAATTCTGAGTTTTCTTATCTCTCTATTATCACTAAACGTCCCCTGGCACTTTTCCATTAAAAATAATATTTTCTACACCAGCTCTCCACATGGGGAGTTGCACTCTGCCAAGCTACACTCCTCAGCCAGTTCACTGGGTAGTCTGTTCTCCTTTGCTTGGACAATTGAGCAGCATTTGCTACTCAGTTATTCAATTTGTGATTATATCCAATTTGGGTTAATTGTGCAGCACCTGCAGGACAGGCTGCTTGGAAGGACACTGTATACATAACTTCCAGTTACTATATATAGCCTGGTGGGATCTCTGTCTGGGTACACAGTTTCTAGGGGAAGCTTCAGGGAATGAAAGAAGCTGCTGAAATGAGATATATTTATTACTCTCTGAATGTGTTTTGTGTGTATTTGTATAGCTAACAAGATCAGAGCCTATTTTGTTTGCTGAATTGATCCTTCATATTCTCCCAGTACAATTTAGGCTACCATTTGTTTCACTTATGCACCACAAGCACTCATAAATATTAGTGCAAACAAACTTGAAATTTCCAGACCAATTTGTTGTGTTATCTACTTTCAAAGAGAAATCACATCCAAAAGCAAGAAAACCATAAGGTTTTTCTTTTAATTCAGGAAGAAGTAAACATAGTTAAGTCTTAAGCCCTGGTGCTGAATCCCAATTGTCCCTGGACTGAATGTGATGATTTGCACCCCTATAAGGGGATGAGAAGAGCTACTGGTGAAGTCCCATCTCCTTTCCAAGGCCAGATTGTGCTGCTTGGCACAACAGTGTTAACCCACCAGACCAGAGGCATCCCTCGTGGTTCCACCCATTATCGTTTCCCATCCCTGGAGCCCAAGAGAGCCCCCAAAATAGTACGCTTCTTTCCCAAAGGAGAACAGAGCAGTGAGGTGGGAATCCCATCTCACTTTCTCTCCCAAAGGACCACATTATTAAATTCTGGCTGTACAACGCCATTGCTGCAGGCTGGTTTCCAACCAGCCTCTAGTTTTATTGTCAGCTTGCTGGTTGTTGTGGAATTGATTGAATCTGTCAACGTTTTCTTGAGATGGGAGGGCAGGACTTACTGGACAAGTACAGATCAATTTTCACATGCTTATCCAGTCTCACAGGAGAAATGCTGATTGCTTGTGCGTGTATTTTGAAATGGAGTTGCAGAGGGACAGCACCCCCAGTACATCCTGGAGTAATTGCAGTGCTTAACAAACATGTCAGGGCCCCTGTATACCTGCAAGTCAGTCTTCACACGGGCAGTAGGCCTAATATACCTTGAGCCCATAGGTATCCTAAGAACAGAATACCCTTTTTGTGTGCTTCCATCTACAGTCCAAGGTTTTAACAAAGTTTATCAAAAGATAAAGTTTATACCGTAACTGCATCAGCTACTCACAGGTAGGTGGTGTCAAGCAATAAAATTCAAATGAAAACAGGCTCTGCAAACCCCAGAAGAGTAAGATTTACAGTTGTCTGTACCTGAGTGGGTATTAGACCACCCTGTGAGTAGATGGCTTTGATGAACACCTAGTGACTGCTCACCACCCCTCTCCGTGGCTGCTTAAGCCTTCCACAGCATCAGCCTTCAAAAGCGAGATGGGCAGCCAGGTCCCCAAGGAGGCACATCTCTCTCCCTGGCAATGAGACCTCCAGCCTTTGTAAAGATTTGTTTTGTGGATTCTCTTCATTTCTCCACTTCTCAGGCAGTGTTTAATGGAAACTACAACCAAAAAATGATCTGCTCCGTTGCTTTTCAATTAGATAAAAACTCCCATTAGTGATGCAATTAAGGCGCCGTTTTCAAGACTGTTGTTTAACAGCCTCCTTGACATTTCACAGAGCTCATTTGTTTTGCTTTGTTTTTCCCTTTTCACAAAAACAGATGCAAAAAAAATGATTCATTTGCAGAAACGCAGACAA
This sequence comes from Burhinus bistriatus, assembly GCA_013397275.1. Lineage (NCBI taxonomy): Eukaryota > Metazoa > Chordata > Aves > Charadriiformes > Burhinidae > Burhinus > Burhinus bistriatus. Next base: position 131,758 of record VYXH01009258.1, on the reverse strand, counting down.
AGCAGAAAACCTCAAAAGAGTGGGAGCAGGGTGAGGTGGGTATGCTGCAAGACTGAAGAAGGAAGAAAGAGAGACTAAGAAAGAAATGCTTATGCTATACTGTAGAGTAGGTCCTAGCCAGGAGGAACGGGGCAGAGCAGAAGGAAAGACCAAAGTTCCCACGTGACCCTGCAGGGCTGTTTGTTGCTGGAAAAGAGCACATGTGCAAAATAGGCAAAATACAATAACAGAATAGGTCAGGAAGTTTGCTCAAGAAAACTGTATTTTCATTGCATTTCTTAATTAGAATAGAAGGTTAAACAACTTTAAAATGTGTCAAAATATTTCATATTTTCCTTTAAATATAAAAAACCTCAACAACTACAATCTAAATTCATTTGAGATAGCTTTTTAAAAAAATGAAGCATTTGTCTTTACAGTTGAATAAACATCTTTAACCATGAAATATCAAATTTTATGAAGAACATTTGCAAACTAAATTGAATCCGAGGCTTGAAAAATGAGATGTCTCAGAAGACATTTACAAATCACTTTCCACTGAGCTGTAGACGTGGGACAGGAGGGCGGGACCTATCTGAGCAGCAGTGCCGAAGAGGAGAAGGGAAAAACAAGCACATTTGTCTATAGCAACACAGCTCACAAAGCATTCCCCTTTCTTTTCAGGTCTACCCAGACATTTTATGTGTTTATGCTGTCCTTGCCCTCCCTGTCTTTCTGATTGTCATCATCTTCTGGTTTTCTTCTTCATGCAGGTGTTTGAAAAGTGTTTATTCGTGTCATTCAGAAGGAATTATTTTGTGCAAACTCTAGCTGACGGCTGATACTTGCATCCCTCTGGGGAAAAAAAAAAGAGCCAGGGTTCAGCACCTGCTGCCTTTGAGCTTCTCTGGCATTATAGTTTCATCAGGCCAAAAGCAGCAAACGTGAAAATCCTACTATGAAAACATTTTTGGGGTCTGAGACGAGGGTTGCCACAGCAGTTAGTGCATGCAATACATAGCCACACAGACATGAAAATGTTAAAAGGACAAAAAAGTCTCATCTGCTTTCTGACCCATTATCCAGTGGCTACTAGGAAACACATTTCTGTGCAAGAAAAAGCATTCCCCTCTTGGTTTTGTCACTTGTTCCCTGAAGGTTCTATGCACAAGTTTCCTTCCCCCAGAATGCTAATATTTTCTGCTTTCAAAATCCTTCCTAAAAATATTAACATTTTTTGCAAATCCTGAATGGACTCAGACCCATTTCCAATATGTCACCGGGATCTGAGACCTCAGCTGAGATCTCAGCGCAGCTTAGACTTATCTCTTGCTCTGGTAAATATTTCAGTGCAAAACAGCCATTTAATCTTAGCTAACCTGTGTGTTGCAAACTCAATAAACAGCCCAAGGAAGCAAACAGACTGGTGTAAAAGCCTATATGCTCTGCTCACTGTCTTATTCATTGTCCATCACTGTGATATCCACATTCAGATAGTACTTCAGAGCTGCTGGTTTTAGTTCCCTGAATGGTGTAAAACAGACCTACATTTTTCCCTCTCTCTTCCTTCTCCAATAACGCAACATTATGATATCCTTTTTTTGATTACCAGATATAGCTATTCACAGAAAAGAGTTCCAGTCAAAAATCCTCTGGTGATAAGAGTGGGTGAGGAGCTGAGCAGCTGGAAGCATCTTTCTGTTAATTTTTGGTGCAGTTCTTGACTGGCAGCACTAGGAATGGTACAGGTGAAACAAGAAAAGCAGTTCTGCTCAAGTCACCACCCCCAAATCCTTCCTGTATGGTTGTCCCAAACCAAAAAAACCCACCCCCTACGGAAACGGGGCCCTTCTTTACAAATGCATTTGCTCTCAGAGAGGGGCTGAGGCAATGCAGGGACCTCATTGAAGTACATCCAGCCTGCTCCTCTAATGTCATCCCACCTCTTCTCCCTACCAACCGTGGGAGCTTGCCCCCTCCTTTGTGTTGACACACAAAGCCTTAACCAACAGCCACCACCGTCCTCCTCCGTTATCTCAGGAGAGAGGCTGAGGGCAGCTGTGGGAGAAGTGACTGGAAGCATTCCCACCTTGCAGCTCTTTTATACCTGTATGAAGGGGAGAGGACTGATGGACTTCTTAAGTGCAGTACAGTATGTTTGTTGAATGCTTTGCCTGAGGGGTCTTGCCAAGCTTCACTCTATCTGGCTGACTAAATCCAGATTAAAGATGCATGGCTTTGCCAACTGCTGTTTTTCAATTTAGATGTTCGCACTGTATGCTTATTTATTTATTTTTAGAATATTGATTTTGTCAGGAGGCAAGGCTAGGGTTGTAGGAAAAAGTGATAAGTCTAAAAGTCAGTAGTGTTAGACTTTTAAGGGGCTAAGGAGACCTGTTTCTGAAATAAAATACATGGTAAACGCACCAGTTTGTCTAGGCTAGTCTCAAGTTTGCTGTCATTCAAGGTCAATGGCAAAGCATCATTGACTTTGTTGGGAGCAAGTCTAGGGCATGACTCAGCTGCCGGTAAGCAATGACCTGGTAGGTATGGGAGAGCGTTATCAGAATACCTGTCTGTGAGCTGCATTTGCAGCATACTTTCAGGCAACAGCAGTGCCAGTATGGTATCCCAGTTTAGCTTCTCTGAAGTGAAAAATCAGTGGAGTTATCACAGATTTGTACCTGGTGCTGAGATGTAACCCTGTAGGTAGCCAGGACTGTAGTCAGACCAGCACTTCTTTAATGGCATACCTAGCAGATGCAGCATGTTGTCAGCATGACTCTAGCCACATAATGTGAGCTGGATTGACCCAGTTCATTTTTGAGGTGTCCTATGGCGATATGACAAGGAGTGATGGGAGTAAAGTAGCCCAGTTCCCTTGACACGTCTTTCAGGATAAGAAGACAAAGAGCACCATTTTACCAATCCTAACAAGCATCACCATTTTACCTACACCCTTTCTAGCACTAATTGTACAATTACTTCATTAATCTATCAGGAGAACAAAACAGTACTTACACTTAGCAGATAGTTTGAATCAAGAGTTGGTGGTTGGTTTTTTTTTTCTTTTAAACCTTTAAAACTATATTTGCTTGAAGTACTTCAAATGTTTTATTGCTCGTACTACAGTACATAACAAAGTAATTGTGTAATTAAGAGATAATGTCAATGCAATAGACCATTGTTGACAAGATAATAGTCTCCTGCTGCTATAGAAATGCCAAGGCAAATCTAAAGAATATACAGGAAAAACATACATGCAGAAAATTAGGTAGGATTGCTTGTTTTTAAACTGAACTGGCAAGCTCTGATTGGCCTAGCTGTAATTTAGTATAGGCTGGCTCCCCTCCACAGCAAAGCACTAGTTTATGCAAAAGGGGGCTCAGATCTTCTGCAGCAAGAAACCTTCATACAGCAGGGAAGAGGGATGAGAGGAAGAAATCCACTGTTGCTAATTCTGGGTCTGGTCTCCCAGGAAGAGCTATAGCAGAAGCATTAGTGCAGAAAAAACACCTGAAGCTGCCGGCAGGTAAGATGTTCAGTTTGCTATCCTGTTGAGGCTCTTTGAGGCTAGGACACCACCAGCTGATTTGACCCCACATTTTTCACACACCTGAGTGAAAGAAGCCAAGGCAGAAGACACCTACACTTCAGCTGGATTGCAGCCTAGTCTCATTTAGCCTTCGGGATGAACGCTAAACCTCAGGGTTAGAAGTTCACTGGCTCATGTTTGCTAGCTCATCACTAGCCCAGACCATGCTTCAGAGAAGCCTGAGATACTCTGAGTTACTCCCCTGGGACTTTCCACCAGCAGCACCAGCTCAGTCCCTGTCTGCCGTCTCCCCCGTGCTAAAACTGTGGGGAGGCAAGGCTGGCACCAGCTCCTGGGTGACTGTGCCTTTCCGAGCTGGGGACACGCTTGCTGTAGGCTTCCTGAAACGCTTGAGTTGAGCCAGAAAGTGTGGTCCAGTGTTTTAATGCTGCTTGTAACCATGGGACTCATGTTCACACTAAATTAAAGCTGAATTGCCAACAGTGGAGGGAAAGTCAGGGTACCATTTTTGCCCCAGAATTCTGAAGCAGACAAGATGGAGGGGAAAACTGTATTTTCAGTCCTTCTTCAACAAGTCAGCAGATGGCTCAGTGGTGGCTTCTTGCCCAAGAATACAGGATACCAAGATAACCCCATGGATACCTGGAGCTGGGATTTGGTGAGGAGGCTACACAACATGACTCAAGAAAGAATATTATATTGGTACTCCGAAATGGGGCCATGTCCCCCATAGTATTCATGACAAAGCTGCACTAGCATGTCACTACCAGCCATGTGGTTTCCAGCATTTGTCACAGTTATTTACTTAAAAGGGTTGTTTTCTTCTTTTTCAAATGTACTTTGTGTACCCAGACACAAATAAATTAGCTCTTTGAGTTGTGTGTGTGTCTCAGTACATGAAGTACATAAAAAACCCTCACATTAAATGAATTAAAAGATTGAAAAGTTGGAAACCCAAAGATAACAATAAAAAGAGGTCTGTGCAAGCTTGCGTCGGTCCTGTGTGGGCAAAGCACGTGTCATGGTCTTTAATTTCATGCCCACATACTCCACCTCTGAGCACCCTCACCACCTGGAGTACACAGTGGATCTGCTTCCCCTAGAAGCAGCTGTTCAGATTTCATTTTATCTTCATTTTTCTATGTACACCCCAGGCCTTATTTATGTACACTGTGAAGACCTAATCTGAAGACAACATTAATCATAAGTTCTTTAAAGCATTCATCATTTCAGTGTTTGAGTGGTTTGCAAAAACTAATTAATTGATATACACAACAAATCTTGAGAAACGATGTGGTATTGTTACTTCCCATGGACATGGGGAACTGAGACAGTGAGATATTACATCTGAAATGTCCAGCAGTGCTGCGTGTTTCATTTGAAAGTCCTGATTTAGTAGCAGACGCAAGGTTTTGTGGCGCTTTAATTGCTTTGAGTCCAGTTGCTGATTTCTCTCCTCTATTTTACAAAGCAGGCTCCACAGCTTGCATCGTGCACAGGTAGGATATGGAAAACACAGAATTAGCATGCCTCTGCCCAGCATCACACACAAGCCCTGCAGCTGCAGTACAGACAAAATCCATTTTTCCAGGCAGCATCGCACTGATTCTACCATGACGACCCTGCCCGCCGCCTTCTCCAGGTCCCTACTGCATTTGCTGTGAACATTTCCTCCCAACATCCACATCAGGGAAAGGTGGAGGTCATGTAATCTGTGCTTTTCCTTACCTGCAGAGGCACTCAAAACCCCTGTTTCCCTGATTATCCAGGCAGGGCACTTTTTTGGAGAATACAGTGGTTTCCTTCTTTGTTGTGTGCCAGGGTTTCCTTCCTGGGGAAATCAGGGCATAAGAGGGGGTTGATGGACATCCAAGTCTCTCCTTAACCTGCACTCTGGGCACAAGGCTTGTACCCAGTCTCACAAATTCAGAGGCCATCTGAGGACTAGAAATATAGCCAAGGGGACCCCCCAAAGCAGGACTAATCATGCTCACTGAATGAGACAGAAATCCTGTTGAAAAGCGTAGCAGGCCATCCCACTATTAAAGAATCAATCATAATGCACAGAGGGACCTAATTAAGATTGTAAATCATAGCAATCCTGAATCGTTAGGGTATTTCAGCCATAGCATCCCTAAGTCTTCATAGGACCTGGGGGAATAACTCAGACTCAGGGAGAGTAATTCATGGGAGTTAGAGCCAGGAAATATCTACCAAGTTCAGGAAGCAAGGGCAGCTCCTTGGGTCAGTGGTGATCAGTAGCCAGTGAAGACATGCAGGCGTTTATCAAAGGGACTGGTGATCCCAGCTCTCATCAGTGCCACATGAGGACAGCTAGGTGTTTTGAATGTGAGTTGCTCCTGCATGCAGACCAGGCCAAGCAATGACGATCTGCAGTGAAATGCAGCTCGCTCTCCAAACCGGGGATCAGTAGATGATGAACTGAGGTTCAGTAACAGTGTTCTCTCTCCCTGCTTAAATCCCATGCTGGCTACCAGACCTTGTGTGGGGAGAGGAACTGGTGGCTCAACACACTGCAGGTAATATCTGCTGTCACTGGGATGCACTCATGGAAGCGTAGAGATATGTGTCAAGCTCTCCTTCTTCCATCTTCTGCTGCAGACCAGTATCTCTGTAGTCCCCCACGGGAAACACCTCCCTTATTTACTGTCTATCTGCCTGATTTTAAGCTCCTTGACTTTATAACGCCACTGGTGCTTCTGTCATAAGCTGTATGCATGTAGATAACCTGTCCTCAAAAACTGCATTGACTTCTTATTGGTGTGGTGCAAGAGGTTCATTCATTTTACTTTCTCCTTGGCACACAGTGACTCCTGCAATTTGGCTCCTACTTAAAGAGAAAAAATGCTTTTCACTCCAGCAAATTACTGAACCTTTCATTCACATCAGTTCACAAAAAAGGGGGACTGATATCTGTGACCAAGGCAAGCTTGGCAGAGCACTTGTGTGATAAGAAAAACACATAAAAATAAACATATAATAGAGCAAACAAGTGCTTTTAACTTTTTTTCCCATTCTCCTTTTCTTTCTTTTTTTTAAACAACTGTCAAAATTGCATTGTCTTTTTGATTGCTAAAGTGCACCAGGTCTTCCAGAAGATAAAGAGATTGTAAATAAAGCAGGCCTGGCTTTTCTGCCAAATCCTGCTACATGAAACACCCACACGTTCAAACTCTAGAAAGATCGTCATAAAGCCTGTCCAAGCTTCAAAGATGGTTTCATTTGTTTTGTTTTCTTTTCTTTAAGAAACTTATTACTCTAAATCAGCAGTTCTTAAGCTTCTTAGCTCAGGTCTTCCTACATTATCTCTGTAATCAGCTTCCCCATTTTCCAACTTGAAAATAGATAAACTGGGAGGCTGACTGACACTCGTGCTGTCCTGTTCAACTTTTCCGATCAAAAGGAAAGCCCAAGCACAGACACATCACAAATGAAGTTACAGAGAGCTAGCAGCGGGAGGCAGAGAGCAGGACGGGAATGCCACAGTAACTAGGGAGAAGCAGGGAAGGTTCGTGAGACCTGCACCGGCCACATCCTTACTTGTGGGTTAGATGTCCCCATGCACATCCCCACAGCTGGAACTCGTGTCACAATGGCTGCCAGGGACCTGTACGGCACCCAATGGGATGTCCAAAGGCTGGTACTGTACCTCTACTGCCATCACCTTCTTCACAGTCAAAATGGTCCAGAAGGCTGAGAAATTTAATGTCAAAGGTGCTGCAGCCAGTGGTCCTACAGGGCAGCCAAGATGCAGCTCCAGTTAACCAAAAAGGGAAAACTATTCTAAAAGTAGACAGTGCACAAGAATACCTCTGTTAATAAATGTAATCATTCTGGTGTTATGGGTGACACTTCCTGGTTCATTATTTCATATTTAGATAGGATTTGTAGAGGGTCTATTAAAGCTGTAATGAATTAAGTGTCACTTCAGCTAAACTCTTAAGAGTGGGCTTTAGTAGGATTTAATCATATATTTAAGGGCTTTATTAAGTAGGGATGTCCGTAACTGCACATCTAAGTTAGTGCTGAATCAGGAACATAATCACATTTTTAAGGGTATAACTATTATTACCATAGAAATGGAAAAGACTTTCAGACTACAAGTTAACCAACCTTGGAAATGATAGATGCATTGCCCTGCCTTCATATCTGTTTACAGATTTGTCACTTTGTGCATCTGTCAGAATACATACTTAAAAAGATACTCGCTTTAGGGAAAGAAAGTTCACAATCGTGTGGGGTGCAGCAACGTGCAGTTAAAGGTGAGGAGATGAAGCACCAGTTTCAGAGGTGCTTGCAGAGGAGGTGAGCTGGTGAGAGGAACTTTTGAATTGTGTGGCAGTGGCTCACTGACATGCAGTTACACCAACTGTGTATCTGCCAGTCTTTGCAAAGGCTGATAAGCAGATATTAGATCAGAAGGTGTCATCGGGCTTCTTGGATGGCTTGGAGCCATTCTTCTGCAGCTATTCAAAGCTCTTGTTCCACTGAAAACTATGGTGGAATTTCACTGGCAGCTGATTCAGACACCATCTCAAAGACCTCAGTGACATATTTTCATCTTGCTTATTGACCCACTTGTCATAGCCAACCAGACTGCTTTGTATCCTACAATCAGAAATCCGCTTAGCGAGAACTACTCACAAATATATCCTGAGCTTCCAAGGAAGATAATGTCATATATTTCTGTAGTTTCCAGTTATGCAATGTAATTTAAAAGCAAGTCATCAGGGGGACTACCCAGTGGGTGGACGTTACTTTCCTTCCCGCATCAGCTCCCATCTTATGGTGCGTGAGTGTTTCTCCATGGCTAAGACACACGTGGCAAGGCAGAGTTTTCTAGTCCAATATGTCTGTGCTATTACTCAAGCCATGTGTCATGACCAGCATAATTGTATTTGCTTGATAAATTTGAGGAATAAGTGCAGTGGTCTCCATCAGCTCCCAATGAGTCAAGTCCTTTGGTTAGTTTAGTAATTAACCTCGGGAATTGTTCCAGTCACTCAAATATACACAGTACAGTGTGAGTAGATGCATAGCCAACACTGGCTATATATGTAAGCAGGGATCTTTTGAAGCATATAATTTACTCAGTTATAACATTATACTTCGGTGCATGTTTTAGACTTATTTAACTGTGTGTATTATTAACCCCTCCAGACCTCTCTGTCTTCCCTTATGAAGAGAGTGCCACAGCAGACCCTGACCATCAGCTTTCAGTTTTTCTCGCACACGCTCCTTCCTCTGTTTCTGAAGCTTACCAGGGCAAACTAAAGCATCAATGCATGCAGATGCCCAGTCAATAAGCCATGTGAAAGCCATTTGCACGGGGAGGCAGAGAGTCTGCCGAGACACCCCAGGGTCCCGGAACGGGCCCGTGGGAAGGGTGAGGGTCTCTGCCCACATTTCCCTGCTCAAGGGCTCCCGCGCTTGGCTGTGTAATACACGTGTTTTGCTCATTTGCACCTACTGAATCTGAAGGCACAGGTAAAGTGCAGGAACTTGTTGTGAATCCAAGAGGAATGATTCTTCCAATAGCACGTGGCCTGACCTTCAAAGCCTGGTTAAGCAGGTTAGCGCTTATAGCAGATGTCTCATACAAACTGATGCCTGGAGCTGCCCTTTTCTTTCAATCAAATCTATTGCCTTTCTGCCTGATTGAACTAAGCGGCTGATCCTGCTACTCTTTGTAACCAGTTACACTTGTACAGAAGCTTGCATAGCACAGGGTTGTGCTTTTATCAATAACAGTGCAAGAATTAACAAAATTTTTAGCATCCATCTGTTGCTATCCCATAACTCCAATCTTCTTATTCTTAAAATTGGATCCTCCCACAAGGTGATCTATATTCTATAGACAAGCACTGTCTTATGCAATAAGCCATCACAGCTTTTACAGGTTATTTCACTCCACTCAAACCAAGGCCCACATTAACACTACTTTCTGGTTGCCTGACCCTTTCTTTCAGGGAAAATGGGAGGAATAGAAAAGCTATCATTAACCAACACAGGGTAATTCTTCGTGTCAATTAAGTATGAGTTTAGTTTGCACATCTGAAAGCCTCTCTCACTTTGTACTTGTGCCACAACAATATCTGTATTTTGATTAGTATCACCTCTTGACACTGAAGTTGCTGAAAAATCTGTCTTTTCTTTTATTCATACCAAAAGGACGTTCAGTCTTTCCATTTGTGCATAAACCATTGAGACAGTTCGATCTCTTTGCTCACTTTTCTTGCAACCTAATACATGCTGATACGTATATTTCACTTTCGATGCCCTCTGAATCACATCTTCTGCTGTTTCATTACAGGGACCTTGATGTGATAAACAAGCTGATTGCCATGGCAACCCTGCCAGCCCAGCTCTGCCTGAGGCCACTGCCAGAACCCTTCCACTCTCCTCTCAGATCTGACATGTCAAAGCCCAGGCTAATATTCCCTTTCCATTTCAGAAGATTATTTCCCCATTATAGGTGCCATCTGTAGGCAGCTGAGCATCTGTTACCTAAAAGCATTATGCTTTCCAAGACAAAACAAGGCAGGGGGCCAGGGAGGAGCTGGGATCACCTGCAGTCATAGGTTGGAAAGGAGGAGTGAAATGTTTTGACAAGCACGTGTTGGAAACAGAGAAGAAAATGCTATATGAGGCCAGTCTCCAGAGAAAGAACAGGAATGGGTTTTGTTAGTTCTCATAAAAGCAGTGTTTTACTTGAAGCTCCAGCTCCTGGAGTCCAGAGATGGCAGGAGGATCTTTTTTTGTTGTTCTTCTGGTCTCTCTAGCTCTCGTAGTTGCTGAAATATGTGAAAATATGGGGTACACAAACTGCTCAATAGCCAGAGCCAAAAATATCAAATATCCCCTGAAGTTTTAAGATTTGTGACTGCAAACCAAAATCAGGATTTCAGGGACAATCTCTTTTTTAAAACTTTAGAGCCAACGACACTGAAAGCCACCCTAGAGAGCCTGAGCTGACAGTCCTCACACAATGTTTCAGTAGCTGAAGAGGCAAGAGAAGGTCTATAGGCCGAGCTGACAGCTGGGCTGCGCAGGGTCAGGTTGAGTTTTGACAGCACAGTGCTGGGTGTCTGCCGGTCTCTTTAAATAAAGGTTTCCTGCAGGGCTGCTGCAGGATCCCAACAGCATACATTTTACTTCTCTCCAGCCATACTGGAGAAATGGTTCAGGAAAAATGTCAGTACTGATTCTGCTTCACCCCTAAGTGTTCACCTGGGGTTTCATTGGAGGCTTTAAAATTCACAGGATCCCAAAAGGAATCTTATAACTTTTCAGTGGGATTTTCTGCAAGACAGCACAGAGGCACAGACTGGATTTGATGAAGGAATTGCTGGGTACTGGTAACTTCTGCTTGAAAAAGATCTTTTTTAAGGAATCTTTTCTCCCTTCATTCACCTTTGTTTTTCTGCTGCTTCTCTGTTTCTGGGATCAGAGACTGGAAATACTAAAATGCCACAAGAAAAGCTGTTCTTCTTGTATTTTCTGGCCAGATTTGAAACAGGAAGCTCTGGATATCTCACAAGAAAGACTGTTTGGTCCTACTGTTGTTGGCTTGGTGTTATAGACACGGGAGCAGAGCCAATTAAATGCTTCACAACAAATAAACCATATAATGAATGTTACCATTTCTGTACTTATGAACTGTCCAGGGGCAGACTGGAAAACTCTGATGTACCTGTTATTCACAGTCATCCATGAACTTTCAAGCGAATAATTAGCAGTTGGAAGTTCATTCCAGTTGTGAGTGGTGCACTGTTAAATCCACATTTTGCAACTCATGTCCTAACTTCCATAATCCCATACAAAGATAGGGCAAGGGTGAACATGAGGAGATGCTAAGAAGGGTAGAGCATGTTTTGAAGCTAAATTCATGAAGTTTTTAAAGCACTTGGAGGTATGCAGTGAAAAGTGACAAGGAAGCATAAGGAAATATTATTCTGAGAAATAAAAATTTTTGTAAACAAAGTAAAATTCATTTTGCCTGCATGGGTGCATTGACCGCTCTGGAGGTGCAACCTTAATGTCTGATGCCAGGGCCTCCAACACTAATCCAAGAGCCATGACCCTCTCAAATAAAGGATTCATTCCACTGTTATTAAGATAACAATGCTCACAGTGTTTTTTCCTGACACCAGGTCACTCAGAGGGTGAAGATATCTGTGGCCAAGGTAAACTCATCTCCAAGCATGGCTCCAGTAGTGTCTAAGGTCAACTGCAAACCTGCTCCATGGTGTGGAGGTAGGTTTACTAACCAGTTCGTTCAGTCCTGTGCAGAAACATTCATTCCCCTCTGTCCTAGGAGTGACAACTACACCATCCTTCACACCTTATTTCACATTCATATTCTGTTGACACCTTCTTTTCCCATGCTATTTGGAAAGCAGTATGGGGAAGACACACCAGCCACCCCCCTCTCCCTTCTTTCCATTTGCTGCTAATAAGAATTAGTGAATTGACCCAATCATCCCGCAGTCTGGTTTTGATTTTCTGATTAATGGAATGATTAGCTGATGCTTAATCAGCAATAAACTGCCTTATTGCCCTTTCCTCCCCGTTCCTACAGGTCCACTTCACTGTGTGCTCTTTCTTTGGTCTTCCCCTGTCATTTAACATCTAGCCACATCACTGATCCAAGACAGTATCCAAATACCTACTTTTTCCTCCTAATCTTCAGTGGATTCTTGACTGGCCAATTGTTCTGGTTTGAGGTAAAACAGGACCAATTTTGTTCAGTAACTTTACTTTTTAGCAAGGCCTCTTCTAACTGCTGAAATTAACAGCATGTTGTGCAGAAAACTGTTCGCTCTCAGAGTGACAAGACCCATGTTTATAGCTGATGCCAAGGAACGGTATGCAGAGAGGCTCTTGCTTATACTTATTGCTATAACACCCAAGGCCAGCCAACTTTGTTACTTGCCCCGCTGGAGGGTCAGAAGCGGAAAAGCGTAGAGGGGTCACCCCTGTGGGGAGGAGCGGACAGGACAGGTGACCCAAAACTGACCAACAGGTTATTCCATCCCATCTGCCTCATGCTCAGTATAAAAGCTGAGGGATCAAAGGGTCAGAGCTCTCTCTTTCTTCAATGGCTGATGTCCAAGGAGGACTCTGTCTCTGCGTCTGCCTTTGATCCCGATCCTGAATCCAGATCCGGAATCCAGTTCCTGTCCGTCACTGAGTCCAGTCTGGGACTTCCCCAGCACCTGCTGGTGATGTGATTGTCATTCTGGGAGCTTGATACGGTTTTGTATATATTTCATTATTTTCTTTTTATTATTTTATTATTAATATTTCATTAAAGTAGTTTAGTTCCTTCTAAACTCTTAAGTCTCTCTTTTTCTCTCTCTCTTGCCTCCCTTCGGGAGAGGAGCAAGAGAGAACGAGCATCTGTCATTCCATCGGATTGGGCCAATCTGGCCCAAACCACGACACCAATCAGTCCAGCAGGTATGTGTAAATCACTTTAAAGATGACAAGGAATCTTTATATTCCCTCAGGGTCAATCTCTCATTTCATGCACACATCTTCACAGGTTTTGCAGGTTCATAAGAAACCAGAGTTTGCACATGTCTGTTCCAGTCGCATCTTCTTGGCAGTCATAATGCGGTCCCCAGAAACTTTCAATAAAATAGAGTTAGCACAAGCAGCACCAGTAAAATTGTCTCCTCCTTATCCACTGCACAACATAATGCTTTTTTAATAGCAATCAGAGGCAGTAAGAAGTTCAGCTCTCTTCAACGACCCAGGCACTGTATGATTTCAGGAAACTGTTTCTGCCCCAGAAATCTTACATAGGAATCCAAAGCCAGGAAGAGACACAACAATGGAGAGAAATAGGAAATACCAATGCCAAAGAAGGGATAAAAGCTCATGGACGCTCCGTGCACACAACTTAACGTGCCACAACACATGCAGCATGGCAGAAGCACCTCTCAGTGACACCCAATCGCTTCTCAGTCTTCCCAGCAAGCCTGTCACTAGCACTCATGTTTGGGGCAGTACTTACATGACCCAGTTAAGCTAATTAGTCCATTTGGGTTCCCTAAAGAGACCACAGAGAGAGAGAGAGGCTTCTCCTACAGGCATTGCAGAGCCTTCTAACACAATTGGTCTCTGGGGAGATTAGCAAACAAATTAAGCACTTATACTAGACATCCCTAGAGATGCGTGTATTCTCCTCTCGCCCCCAGTGTGTATTTTTGTGGTGCAATTTGCTGCCTGCATTCCTGTCCATCATTCTTGTCCCTTACGGTTCTGAGAAGCAAAGAAGTTGCTGTCACTGGCAGACTGGGCTAAATCTGAATGGGTGACCTTCAAGGTGAAAGTCTTTGTCCACTACTATTAATCAGGCCCTTGAACCATCCACTGTTATGGACAATGATTCTTTTCCATGGTCATGGCTTACAAACCCTCATTTACAAAGTGACTCTCACAAAGAGCCTGCCAGAAGGTTCAATAAAGAAATCTGTCACAGCCTGGCTTCTGGGCCACGGCACGTGGAATACAAAATCAGATTCATGAGTTCCCAAGCCTTTGCCAGGTTCCCTGCTACTCTCTGTAGCAGGAAAAAATTATGACACTATTATGTAAAAAATGTTTTAAAAATCAATGTTGATTAATAAAAGTAATTTCAAGATGCCGTACCAAAGAGTATTCAATTTTAAATTCATTTCCTCTGCTTAATTGTCTGAGAATGTCTGAGTGATGGTATGGGAATATGAATGCGCTGCCCATTCAGTCCTGGATGGGCCTATCTTCTTTGATGGCAAAAGCCCCTCACCCGTCACCAGCCCACCTCCAGTTTACAGCTGCTCAAGGTCATCTAACAGGGATGATAAGAATCCTGTTGCTCCTATTCTGCCAGCAGGCAGTGTTAAAACTCACTTTTGAGGTGAAGCACTAGATGCAGGTATAGTTTTAAAACAGCACATGAGAAACAAATGAATAAGCACATCTGATAACCTCAGAAATTGTGCTTGGTTCACAGTAGTCATGAGACCAGTACAACCAAAAGCAACAAAAAATATGTGTGGTCCATTTGATCACAAAGAGACCATTTTAGCAGTTTCCTATTCAAAAACAAAAACAAAAACACCAAACCCGAAACCAACCACACAAACAAAATAAATAAAAAATAAAAAAAAAATAAAAAAAAAACCAAACCCGAACACCACTTCTCCAGATTTTCCCTAGTGTTGTTGCAGATCCTTGTACATGATCTTCTGAGTGACACTGATGGCTCTTGTCTTGTCCAAATCACACAGAGCCCTCCAGCACTGCCAAGGATGACTGTGCCAGCTACAGTGATTATTTCCATGGGAAAATAGCTATCTGGAAATACTCACTGTGTTTCTTAGCTTTTGTGCATATCAAACAACAGCCGTCCAAAAAGTAGAGGTACTGCTGCACACTTTGTGGACAACAACTGTGCACCAGCAGGATCCTCAGCATTGAAAGCAGCTAGAAAGGGACCCCAAATGCACACACTGAAGCCAAACATCAAAGTTTTGGAGTTCCTGACCAAAGATTCAGCTGTTTTTTTATTCTAGTGCTTTATAACTATAGTGACATTTGGGCGCAGAAGTGCCTTCTAAGTCACAGTAATTTTGGTATGCTCATATCTTTAGAAATAACTTCAGGAACATCTTTTTTTTCCAGGAAAAGCCTCAAAATGCTCTATAGGCTTTGAAACACAGGGATAATTTGACCGCCTGAGTGATACCCCTCAGGGAAGGAATGCATTAGCTGATTAATAGTGCATCAGGACAGTGTACAAGAATATAGGATAGGAAGTGAAAAATCACGGAGGAAGTAGAGAGAAAATAAGGGTGTTTTTTAGGGGACAAAAGATATATAAATGTCGTGGGACAATAAAAAAAAGCTTAAACTCCAGTCTACAGTTAAGGTTGAGTTTACCATTTTCCTTTTTTGTGCCACAGGTTTTATCTGTAAAGCGTAAATGATGGCTTGTATTTGCACAATAATGTAAGATCTACTGAAGAAATGTGACTGAAAGTGTAAAGTCTCGGTAAGACCAAAATGAGCTAAAATAATGATCGTGAAATTGTTTCCACCTTTTTGCCAAATGTATTTTAAAAGGCATATGAGCCCAGTGTAAGTGGTACCATTTCCTCAAGGTAAGTTTTTTAACTAATATTTGCCATCTTTTTCTAAATAGAAGTGCGACCAAGACAGCACATCTAGCAAACTAGACACATTTCCAACAGAGTGTTCATGATCACAGATCTTCAGGAATGGGCTTTATTTCTCAAGTCTGTTCAGTGATGAGCAAAACTATACGCCACATGCAAAAGAAAGACAACAAAAAAATCATCGCAGCCCCTAAGTTTTCCCAGCAGTCAAGGGTTCCTTGCGTCGTATGGGATCATGCCTGACTGCTTAGTCTGTTTACAGTGTGAAGCAGTGTGCCTGCAGAAAAAAGATCATTTCGTCTGTGCACAGCGTGGCCCTTGGTGTGGCACTTCTCCCATAAGACATGGGTGATATGTTCCTCTCGGCACAGCTGGGCAGTTTTTCCTCAGGTTGGAAAACAAAGACTGTCACCTACCAGCTTTCTTCCATCTGCAAGGTGGGTGTAGGCAAAATGCTTTGGACATCAAAAGCACTGCTTTACTCTGGTTATCACTTTTATCTCTTCTCTTTAGATGAGAAATAACTTCAGCGGTTGCCGTAATATGAAATGTGGAGGATAGAAAGCACCAGAAGGAGCGAGTGAGATGCAGACTAGAGGGGAAGGAACAGGAGGGTTCAAGGCTTCATTGCCAGTGGCATGACAGTAAGTCACATTCATGATGAAGGAGGTGTCATGTGAGGAGGTGGAGAGCACACTGCGGCACACCAGCCACGTTGTTATGATTGCCCGTGCATGTGTGCACTCTTAATCCGTAGTAAATGAAAGGCAGCTTATTCCCCACAGTAAGAGGGACACGCTCTTTCACACGCACAAAGGGGAAAGAGCATACACAATGGCAGCTGCTGTGGAGTTGCTGACGAGCAGCAAGATTTAAGGTGTTTATGTGCCCGTGCCCATTCCCTTAATCTCCGGTGTTCAAAAGCAGAAGCAGTGTTATGCTTTGCAATTGGTACCCTTTGGAAGGCTCCTCAAAAGTTCCTTGAAAATTTCCATATGGTAAACTGAAAGCCTTAAACCCTTTGGTTTTATCCAGCATCCTTGACCCTCAGGATAACAAGATGCTCAACAGAGAAACAAAAGCTGAGCAGGAAGAAAGGTGCGTTCGAAGAAGAGATGAAAGTGGCTGAGAGGGAGGAGGCTGCCCTGATGCTGAGTAGCACGTACTGGGGAGTTTTTCTCAGCTGTAGAGAAACTCAAGGATAGAACAGGTAAAGCCACAGCCAAGATCATAGAATAAGGGGGAAGGATGAACAGAAATAGGTGGCGGTGTTTAAAGAGAGATAAAACTGAATTCAGGCAATGCAGCTGGGCCTCTACAGGAGTAATTATCTAATCAAAACTTATTCTGAAAAACAAACCAAGATTTGGGTTTTTTTAACTCCCACCAGTCAGTCTTACCCCCTCTTCTGTGTAGAAAAGCAGAGCACACTTCAAACTGTGCCACCCCAGCTGTGCGTGGGAGGCTGCAGCAGAGCCGACGTGATTAGAGCCTACCCCCAGACGACACCACTTATCTACAGTGCAACGCCACTTACGTGTTTACTGAAAGGCAGAAAGAGACGACCGCGGAGCTAAACGTTGTGGAAAAAACGATCACTATTCTGACAATATTCAATAGGGACTATTTTAACAGGCTCTTGTATTCTTTGTCTGAAGATGGTAAACAGTGAAGCAAAGAATGGCAATTCTCTGGGACTTCTGCAAATGTATATAAATCACAAAGCACTGAATTTATTATTGAGCAACTTTTGACTGTTTCTGTTCCAGGAGTCTGGTGGCACCAAGATTCCCATGGATAACTGCACACTCCAAACCGCTGGTCATTGTCTATTGTGAACAGATTTAGTAATAACAACAACAACAACATGCCTGATGTGGCATGGCTTGCACCACAGCAGTAGTTCAGGTTTTGCCTAGATTCAGGTTTTCACAGGTGCAAATTAAAGTGGTCTGCTTGCACCAGAATAAAACCCTAATAAAGATACCCTGCAGAGGTGCAGAAAGAGGCTTACGCTGAGTGTGGCTCACGTGATAATTTAATAGTCCAAGTTGCCAGTGTTTACACCCCATCGTATGCTAGTTTTGCTCATTCTTACAAGGTGTCCCCCATGTTTAACACAGGGATATAGGAGATGTTAGCGCTCAAAGGGATTTCCCTCTTACAACTCCCTGTACAGCTTAATCAGTACCAACACTAGGTTTGGGACTGTGAAAGATGTCCCGGTGGCTCAGATCCCTGCAAGAAATTACCTAAAGCCGTCATGTCCTTCAATCATTTGTAATATTGAGAAACTTTCCAATTAAGATTTCCAGGCCTGTTCTCTGCCTGTGGGTGGTACTTCTATTTTATTCTTCATTAAAACTCTTTGAATAATCTATTCAGTAGCAACTGAAATAAAAATGGACAGTCCTTAGTATGTATTTGCAGAAAAGCCCGAACTGCAACATTAAAGTAAATGATATTGAAAATTAACCGCTGGCATGGATCTCTCCTTTTGGGATCAAAACAATTTGGAATCCAAAAAGACTGTGAGCCTGAATTGTGGAGCATTTTGCGAACAGTGGAGCCAGAAAAAAAATGTCCAGCCTTCAACATCACAGAGACATTAGGGCTTTCCTGATTCATTTCTATTTGGCCTGATCTTTAGAAAACATCCAGTCTGGACCACAACATTTTGGTGACAGAGACGCAAGCCTTGCCCGTAGTACCTGGTGCCTGTGCTTAATAACCTTTGCAGGTAGAAACGCTTGCTCTGTTTTCAGATCAAACTTTTGGAAGTCCCCACCTCAGTGCCGCTGGATGCCTCCTGCTGAAGGTACTGAGGAAACGCACCCGTACCTGACATATCCGCACACCATTGAGGACAGGCAACAAGTATTAAAAGCTACAAACGGGCTGGTTTTGCTAAAGCTGAATTTACTTTCAGTGGCGCCCAAGTGTCATCCTTACTATAGCAGTATCGGTGTTTTGCAGTCTTGGACAAATGCCTGCAGAAACATTACAGAATCATTATATTTCATCTCCCCACATTTTCTGCTGAAGATGAAGTAGCAAGTGATATTTTTTGTTTACTTTCCAGCACACATTAAGCTGTGCACTGCTAAACTGCCGCCTTGTGCCGGCACAAAGGTAGCTCTGTGCTGCCTGTGCTCCCTGCACACAGTCTGCAAACCTCTCTGAAATCCTCTGGGATAAAAGGAACTTTCCAATGAAGTTTATTGCTTTTAATTATTGACTGTTTAAAAGATTAATAAAATATAACTTAAAAAACCTAGTCATGCTATGCAACCTGAGCAAACAAAGCTGCGAATCTGAGATTGCCATGTTCAGAACTGTGACAGGTTCTGATAAGAGGGCATTGAGTATTGGAGGTAATGACTCCTCCTGCAGATGTGAAGTTAAGAAGAGCCTTGTGCCTGGAATTCCCCCTGTTTCATTTAAGAAGGAGGAAACATGAGAGACTCCATTGTGCAACTGCTGGGGTACACTAGGACTTATTTAGCTTTCCCCTGAGGCTACAAGTGCCTGTGCCAGGTCTGAGACACTAAGCTAGGTGTATCTTTGAAGGTAAGTCGTGTGTTCCTACCGAGTCTTTAAAAGACCAAGACACTTTTCAGTACACACCTACCACAAAGCCTTACATTTTAGGGCATCAAATGGGATTTGGGAGAATTCCTCTCCATGTATGTAGCATCTGGTTGTACAGATACCCGATGCATTATAGGTGAGTTTGGCACCTCTGAATCCCATAGGAATTTTGTCACCAATTCCGTGAGGTGGACATTTCAATCCTATGTTTTTTTCCACTAGTATCTGATGCAAGTCCTAGAGAGAAGGTAGTGACTTTGACATCAGTGTTTGCTTTCTTGCAAAATGTACCGTCTCCCTGGTCAAAACACAGCCTTGCCCCACAACTCCCAGTCAAGCAAAGGAGTGAAAACACTTAGCAGTGTGGCTCATTGGTGGGACTGAGGGTCAGCCCATCATTTAGAAACAGTGAATCGAATAATGTCTTGCTTCGTCGTTCTGAGTAATTTGGTCCGGGTAGGCACACTGAAAAGTTGCATTTACATTTGAAACACTTCTTGAGCACTCCACAGAACTCACAGAACATCATTTAACAGTCAATTTTCCTGGCCTGTTCTCTTCCTCCACCCCTCCAGCCCAGTTTTACTTTTCCATAAACACATAAATCAGCATCATCTATATTCATTAGGTTACTCCACTTGTTCAGTGCAAAATTACCCGTTTTGCATGGTTTTTCCCCCTTCTGATTAATACAAATTACTTAAGTTAATTATGTTTCTCTTCATAGAAAAATGTATTTGTCAAACTGTAAAAGCATCAATAAAAATAAACATGGTAATTTTACAAGGGGACAGATGTGCAAACAAGATCCACAGGGCTGCATACCATCCCCAAGTCGTATTTCAGAGGTGGCTACAATCCTTTGTCTCTGCCAAGGAGGATGTACCCTCATTTAGTTGAGAACAGTGGTTTGACCTGAGATTGATGAGGTCAGCAGAAAATAATTAACCCACTCAGATCTGCACCATTAGCCTGGAGCAAACATGAGCCCTTTTCACTGCCTTGGATTTCACCTAGAAATCTCCCAGAATCCTCAATAGGTTTGTTGCATCTACAAGGTCAACTCTTTGTTCCTCATGGTTCTAGATCCGGAAGGGTTCTGAAGATGCCAGTTCTCTGGAGGTTTCCTCAGCTACCACTGCCTGCTCAGTTTTTATTCTCAGGGACACCCCATAGCACAAAAGAGAAAGCATTACAGCTAAACAGCATTTGAGGTTTTGTTTCCTTCCATTCCTTTTTTCTAGACAGTTCTCATTTAACTGTTCTTTCACATCTTTCAAACTAAGCCTAAATTTGAAATAAAATAAAATAAAATAAAATAAAATAAAATAAAATAAAATAAAATAAAATAAAATAAATTCTACAGAGCAGAAGGCTAAAAATAGACCAAAGAGGGAGATTTTCCATTACAGACTGGGGAGCAGGGAGTCTGACTTCTGCAGGAACAAACCAGCTGCATTCAAGTGTCCCTGTGTCAAGCCAAGGACAACTCCTCTCTCCTGAGTACAGGTGTCACAAGAGGGCTGGCAGCTCTGCAGCCTGCAAACATGATCCATCTTTCTCTCCAGATCCCCATGAATTGCAACACAAGGAGAAGAGAAAGGCTCTCTGTGTTGCAGAATAGCTGTCCCTATGCCCTCAATCCCTGAAAAGCGAAGGAAATTAAGCAAAGTTTTTGCAGGATAATATCAACAGTTGCATCAAAATCCTTTTCCATATCCAATTCCCCAGAGGAAGCTTCCCCTGGGCTGTAGTTGCATCCCAACAAGAATTATGTCCCCGGTGCAGCAGCATCCAGTATAAGCTGGAGACTTCAGAACCAAGCCCAAAGCCACTTTCTTTTCATGCCTTTTACAAATGTGTGTAAAATGATGGGCTGCACCTGGACCCCATCCTTGCACCAAGCAATGCACAGTTGTGTGACTGGATCATGAAACTGTTTCTCCAGCTTGGGGAGCAGCGTTTCCATAAGAGGTACTGATATATCTGCCCACCAATGGCCCCTCTGGGACAGGAAACTTCTGAGGAGCTTTTCAGGGGTGAGGACATGCAAAAGAGCATTTATTCATCTAAGCGTTCTTCTAGCCGCCAAACCCTGTCAAGCCAGGCTGATCATTAAGTCTGAGGATTGGGACAGTTTCTATTTGTTCCAAGTCAGTTCTCCCACCCTTGCTTTATTCCATCTGGTCAAAGCAGCTTTAAATCTGAGCAGGCCAATGTGCCTGACATTGGATTTACTCAGCCTGAAGCCAAAATAATTATTGAAATCTATTAAGGGAGAAAAAAAAAAAACTATTGGCGTTTGATTGACTTCATTCCCGTGCAAGCAAAAAGTCTGTTGACCTGTAATTGGAAATCAGTTTTGCCTTCCAGGGAAACAAAGGCTGGCATAAGTTGTCAGCTGGGGTCTTAGACAGGGAACTTTTGCTCAAGAAGCCCCTGTTGTGACCTTTAAGTGTCCCTGAAAAGCTAAACATGGAAGACAGCAAAACTTATGAGTCTGATAAAAAATCTACCATGACTGCTTCTAGCACAGACACAGGTTTTCCTTTCTTACCATGAAGGGACACTTCTCCGTCTCTGATTAAATAGCTATTCATCACAGCCATTCAGTATTTACTGCACACAACTCCTTGCCTTGATAAAGCCAGTTGCTCTAAAAATAACACGATAGAACTGGTTTGTTTTATTTTCTTTTTTTTTTTTTAATTCTAGTCCCATTTCTTAGTGCTGTCATAAGCAAATCCAGTGTCATGCTCTGCTGTGATTATATTGCACATAAATCTATCACAGTCAAAAGTAGAGGTCCAACATGCCCAACAATGATTTAATTTCATCCGTACAGCTCCAGTACCAGACCTGCTGCACATGTGCCTCCACAGCAATTGACCTTCCTGGATTTCAGGATAGCTGCTATTGCAGAATGATGCATATAAGAAATCTGGGACATCTCTGGCCGTGCCAGTAGGCTGAGGTATGATTTGTAGAAAAAGCAATCGGGTTGCCAAATCAGCATTCTCCAAAGCATGAGCTTAGAGTGAGAACCGTCCAACTGATAAGGGGAAAGTTTCTGGGTTGGAGCCAGGAGACAACGCACTGAACCGAGACACTACAAAGAGGGTTTTGAAACCAGATGTTGCAGCTTTTTCCCCTAGTCCTTGTAAACACTTTCCTCTGCAGCTTCTAAAGCATGTTTTGAAGACAGGAGAATATTACTACAGCATTTTATAGTGGAGGGATTCTGGGGCACAGAATGTGCATTCCATGGGAACTATTTTAAAAGGTACAGCTGGGAATGATGCATCAAATTCTCCTTGACTTTCAGCTGAAGAAATCTTCCCAGGAGTGTCTTGTCCAGCCGCACAAAGAATATCAGTGTCACAACTGGCAACAGGATCTGGCACTCCCAGCTCCCTGCCCAGAGATCTCTCCACGAGACTACAGTCTTCCTCTGCCTGGTTTCTAACACAACCCAAACACTGTGTCTCTGCAGGTCTTAGTATCCCTACAGCTTCTGGTATAATTGATATTAATCTCCCAGTCTGGTAGATATTTGCAATGCACCAGATGGGCCATTGTTTAATTAATAGTGCTGCTTTCATTCAGTCTCAGCTTGATTAAATGAAAACTCCATCTGCAGGGAACCAAAACCTGCAGGCAGGATGCAGGAGAGTGATGCTGCTATCAGCTTTGATGATTTTGAGAGAAGAGGTTGTATGGGGTGAGGCTACATTTCTGACAGTTTCTGGGGAGGAATAAGGAATCCTCTGTCTCTAGGTTGACATTAAAAACCTGGTGTTCGAATAGCCTGGAAAAGAAAGGGAAAAAAAGTGGGTGACTGGTGGCCACCACAGCTACAGCAGGAACAAAAACCCAGCAGGGCATGAACACCAGAGATCAAGAGAGAGAAGGAGAAGGAGGCAGCCTGCCAGAGAAGGAGCTGACACTGGGTCAACCTGAAGCAGCTGACCTGAGAGCACCACAGCTGCTCCAGTGTCTCTCAACTACTCCAGGGCTGGGCGGAGAGAACATGGCACCTTTTTAAGGCCTTATGCACACTAGACACTGGGCAGGGTGTGGAAATGGCTCAGACCTCTGTGCAGCACAGCACTGTGCAGCTAGATGAGCCAGGAGCAATTTAGTTGCCTGAACGTAGTCCTCTAAATGCCTTCAGGTACCTAAGACATACACAAGAGATACTTGCCAGTCCCATGTGAATGTCTTTAGTGTGCACCAAGCAGTTCTAGGGAAAAGAAGTTGCACCCATCTGGGGGTTTTGGGCGTAACTTTCCCATACTGCATAGCACAAACAGACTACCTATCTTTCCTTCTGTTTCTAGCATCCATGTTCTTTGCTGCAACCCCTTGTTATTCTTCCAAAACAAAAACAGGTGAGCTCTGAGGCTTGATTTCAGAGGGCCAGAAATAAATAGCTTGTAAAGTATGTGTTGTTTCATCCTCTGGCAACCGATCTGCATTGCAAATCACAGCACGCTGTTGCTGCCAGCCCTCAGAGAGACTCCTTTAGTCCAAATTACAGGGGTCTGCACATCGAGGCTGATAAAGCCTTCTGCCCAAGCCTTCCTGACAATCCAAGGTAAGGGTTGTTGCAAATACTGCCTTGAGCTCTTCCAGTTTCAGAAGGAGTTTGGACCTCAGCGTATACAGGTGCACATTGTCTTCTTCCATGGAGAAGTGAGACTCGATCTCAGAGCAATAAGGACCCCAAAGCCATAAATAAAGACTGATTCAGATCGATGCACCTGCAACACAGACCATCACCACAGATGGTAAACCCTGAGCCTCCCGGATCAGTCCCATTCAGGTATGGCAAATTAAGCCATCAATAAAAGGGATGGCAATCCCTGAACCCTTTGTCCATTCCCAGGCCATCGAGGAAGGCTTTTAACTTAAAGATCAGCAGAGCACGTGGGTGGTGATCCTGCAAAAACTCAAAATACTGAAAAGCCTGAGACTATGCTTCACTGGATTTGCTCACCGCCTCTATACCCGGCTGTTAGAGAGGTTCTAGCAGCTCTAGACTGTCACCTAAAAGACTGTCACCAAAAGACATTGTATTAAAAAGACATGTTACAATTTTTAAAATCAAATTAAGTTTAAGGTGTCTAAATAGGCTGGATTTAGGGACAAACAAGCTAACACACACACAATGTGAACAATCAGAAGATCAGGACCAAGGAGCTAGGCTATTTGTCGGTGTAGCATTTACCAGAATGTCATCTGCTTCTATATTCCCAAAACCTTATTTTATAAACCAAACAAACAAACAAACACTCTTGTTAGAAGATGATAAACATGGCAGATATCTATACCTACGTGATGCTTCCCAGGCAAAACAGGCAACTTAACCTAAAAACTCAAATGTTATACTGGGAACTTTCAGACCAGCTGTGGACCTCCCCTAAGTGTGTGCATGGATTTCCAAAGGATTTGAAGTTTGCACACTCCCAGAATCATCCCCTGGGTTTCCTAGCTGGCATAATTCCCAGCCCTCCTTCTGCTTGTTTTCTTTCCTCCTCCTATGGAATTTTATTTCAAAGAATCAATTACTGTCATCTTACATTATCCTTGACTCATTACTTCCAGATGGTTCTATTATTATTTTTTTTTCCCAGCTACACATAGAAGTGTTGTGACCGTCACTGAAATGGAGCCAGCAACAGCAGTGTAAACAGTCACCCATTTATGCAATCAAAGACTTTAAAGGCAGAAAACCCTTACCAGTTTTTATCCACTTCTTCATTTTGTCTCCTGAAAGGATGTTCCTCTTTTCTGTACATTGTCTGTTCCAGCATTTCCCAGTTTTCCTCTGACTGACCTTATACACTCCAAGCATCTGATTTCAGTATCTTCTTTGCTTCACTCCTACACTAATAGATTTCCTCTTAAGATGCTCCCTTCTATTTTGACTGACTACTCTTTTGCTTACCCTTCACATAGTCTTGTTCCTCTCCCTTCCCAAAAGGTGGGTAACTGTCGTTACCCTCATCATACGGGTGGGTTGGGGAAAGAAGAGACATTAAGCTAGCAGAGACAGGAGTAGATATCACAGCTCCTGCCCACCAGCAGTGATATTCAGACACAGCTCTGCCACCTCACAGCACCAGCCCCATTATTGCAGCTGGAAAGTGCCATGCATGAACCATAGTCCTCCAACAGTGGGCTCCTGCTTCACTTTCCCCAGCAGCCAGGGCTGTGTCTTGCCTTCTGCCTCACCACCCTGGCCGCTCTCCCGTGCCACAGTCTCACACATCACTCGTGTGCAAGGGGAGCACTCCATTTTGCATGGTCTCTTGTGGCAGATACATCCCCAGCACTGGACTCCATCTCATAAGTTGGAAGAGAAGATGCAAGAGATATTTGCCTTATTTCTAGTTACGCTTCTGCTCAGCTGTGAATGTAGGACACATCCTGACCCTCATTTACCCCAACCTCATCCCCAGTCCTCCTGGAGTGCTGCTGTGGGTGAGAATTGAATTGCATGGAGAGATGACAGACTTTCCATCTTGCAGGCCTGATGTAGTTTCTGCAAGACCTGACTGAAAGAATACACCAGCCTTAAAGAGCTTGTTTCATCCCAGCATAGAGTTCATGGGAGGCTTTTCCTGCCCTCAACATCTCCTGTGGCACCTCTACCTTTTTCTGAAAATAACAAATGAGATTATTAAGACAGAGATGTGATACAACTGCATTGCAATGGAAATGCATGAGCAAATCGGCACCTGCTGTAGTGCCACTCTGCAAAGTTCTCCGAGGAGGTTAACAGGGTCAGAGTCCTGCTGCATGAGACCTATCTCCTTGCATGATCTGTCCTTCAGGGCACAAAAGTCATCACTAACCACTCATGGAAGGAGAAGTAATATTCGAAATGAAACTTCCATGGGAATTACAGCGGCTGCACCTTGTTGGCAGTTCCTCCGTGTACCTTGAGTTCTGTTCTGTCTCAAGCAAATCAGAGGTTAAACAAAATCCATGAAAGCAAACATTTTCCCAGTTTTGCTCTCTTTGTGTGCTTGTGTTGATGCATCATTCATGAACTACTCAAAGCATTCAATATTCATAAGCAGGGATTGAAGATAGGAAAATCAAGTGAAGGAAACATTCCCAACCTTCACTCGTCTTGCAGGCTCATCCTACTTGTAAATTGCTGCTTGCTCCAGGTTTTTCTAGTCTTTCAAATGTGGCCCTCTCCCATGCACACCTTTTCTGCAGGCTTTAATAAACACTGAAATACTAACGTTAATATTTCAGTCATCATCATTCTCAAGCTCATTAAGTTTCAGATACTGGGTTCAGCTGAGAGAAATGAGGCAGTTCATGTGTCTTGCAGGGACTGGGTTATTTGTGGGCTCAGGAAGACATTACTGCATTTCTAATATCCTGCTCACATTTTGAAGTTTTTTCTCCCAATGGCACAGGCAAGAGACTAAAATTTTATGTGTTTATATATCACGTATCTTAATGGAAAATGAGATTCTTGGACAGAAGAAGAAAGCATCAGGGAAAAGTACTGACTTGCTCCAAACATGCACAATTCAACTCATGTTTATAAATCTTTGCCAGTTAGTACAGATAAATAATTTCAAAAATGTAATTTGTTCACAAATGGCTCACTTTGGTTCCCAGTTACTCATGCTGTGTGAATAGTCATACAGCATAATTTTTATTCTTGGACTCAATGACTGAAACCTGTATGTGAGATATGCGTCCAACCAGGACACCAGTGAATGACAAATAGCAAATAACTCATTTCCAGAATGTATTCTTGAAACATTTACAATTTGCAAACATTTTCATAAATTCCCAGCAGCCACTGGGATATTGGTGAATAATGAGTTGCAGTGCCTCTGCAAATAGCCATGAATCTCATTCAGGAGGACAGAGTCATACAAGTTTTCTCATTACTCAACCAGCTGTACCACACAATAACTCCAGAGCCATCCACTAAATTCCAGAGGCAGGTTGATCGTCGCTGGCAACGATGTGTAAAATACTCTGGTTAAATTATCAGATGCTGGCTCAATTGCAGAGGTTGAGCCCAGTTCCCTGTGTTTGGAAAATTAACTAGCAAAGCCAAAGTCAAACACTGCCAGATCAAGCCAAGAGCATTTCACACTCACAAGAGAAAAGGAGGAAACAAGGCACTTTCGAGTTCAGCCTGCACAAACTGGGTGTAGAACCATCAGGAGTTGGGTTTGCAAGTCGTCTTCTGCATACATCTCCACTTACATGATGACAGAAGTCCATCAATTTTCAGATGCATTCTTTATCCTATAGAAACACAGAATATATATTTTGCTTTTTAACCCTCCTACAAAGGTGGAAAGAGTCCCTAATATGCTCTGCTGAGCAACATTAACACAGAAAATACAGACCCTTAGGAAATAAAGTTTGAACAGCAACAAAGACCAGATGTCCAATGGAAATGAAAAAAAATAAAAGAAAGAAAGAAAGAAAAACAAAACTTTCATTCACAGAAATGATTGTAAAAATTTGAATGTGTTATAAAAACATACACACACCAAATCATACTTCCACATATATCCCACAAGAGGTAGAGGCAGCAGGATGCTCCAAGTGTTCGGTTAGCGCTTCCAGAAATTCACCAGAGGCTGATACAACAGCAGTGTTTATTTAATAACAGAAGCACTCAACCAACTGAGCTAGGCAGGGTAATTAGCACAGAAACAGCTGCAGTCACAAGGGGGAAGGTGGATTCATAGGAGAATGTAATGCTGTGGCTGTAGTGCTCTCCATGGGACCCCAGGAAGTGGCAAGATAAGAATTACAGCTTATGAATGTAGAAAAAATTGGTACCAGCGAGGAACAAAGAGACTGAAGAACATCAAAGGTCACTTTCCTAAAGCAAGTGGAGCAGGTGAGTGGACTAACGTCGCCATTCCACATTTGGGGCACTAAAGATAGGAATGGGATGGAGAAAATGGCCTGTTCCCCCAGCCACTCTGGCTCAGCGCAGCTGTAAAATGGCACAGGAAAGGGGATGCAATGGTGAGAGTGACCTCTTTTAAGGAGATAAAACAGAGGGCGTGGGCTGTCTGTGCAGGTGACAGTCAAAGCAGGGAATCCCAGAGGGTAGCTCTCACTAGCTGAATTAGACATCAGAGAATGCCCCTGTCTCTCCCAGTACACTGCATAATTCTCCATTTGCTGAAGTGTCTCCACCAAGCTGGCCTTGTGGGAGCACAAAGCTGACCCTGGAAGTGCTCCAGGCTTTCCTCTGCTCCGATCACCACCAGCAAACACAACCTTCCTCCAGACCAATCTATCTTTGTAAGCGGAGAAGTAAGAGATACCCCAAGTCACCGAGCCATGTATGCACATTTTCCAAGCCAACGTTTTCAAAAAGCACACATGAATTTTGTGTTTCACCTTATGAACACTTTTATTGCAATTGTCTGCCCAGTAACTGTGATCCACAAGTTCAAGAGGTGCTTGCCCTCTTGCAGGTTTAGCCACAGTGCCTGAAGAACTGACAGAACAGCAGCAGCTTTGGGGCCAGATATCTGGTTGCTCCCAGTTGTCATGAGGCTTTTTAATCCAGTGACACTCCCAGTTTACACCGGGTGGAGATGTGACCCCATAACCTCATTAATTGTCTCTGTTTTGCCCGGCAAGGGCATCTATTATACTGGGATGTGGAGTATTGAAAACAGATTACATAAAATGCCACTGCATGGACTGATACTCTTCAGATGCCGATACAGCTGCAGCTCCCTTGTCTTTGTAAAAGCAAGCTGCTAGTAAAGGTTTGACACTGCAACTAGTTCAGCTATTCAGTAGGATACATCCCTGGGGGGATCCCCTGGGGGGGACTCTCATTCTTGGCACTCTCACCCAAATAACTGTTTTCACCTCCAAGAAAGAGAGCCGTTATCTCCGCTCAGTAAGGACACAGTCATTAGTGGCCAGCTGGTCATTAGTACAGCTGTGTATCCTGCCTGCCCTCCTGCCACATAGCTGACTTGCAGACGGCAGATTTGATATTAAGCACCCAGATGTATTCAAGCCCAGGGGGTCATATAGTCCATACAGAATGCAAGACTCGGATAGCCTCAAGATCCAGGATAGACCTACCCGCTGGGACCACGGGGCTTGCAGAGAGCGAGAGAGCAGGGTCAGAAAGTGGCGCTTGTTTACTTTAATCGTTAGCATTTATTTAAGAGAAGATAAATTCTTTTACAAGCAAAACCAGGGGAAACCGATAAAGACCCCATGTTGCTGTGCAAAGCATACTAGGTAGTACAACAGCTACCTTTTCAGGTCTTTCCTTTAAGCTGTCAAGATAGGGATGCTACCATAAAGTCATATTAGTGCCTTCAAAAAGTAGCCTGCATTTCCAGTGGGGTGTGGATCTCTTTCATTTTGCATTAAAGCAAGAAAAGAGAGTGGAAAAGATTGTTGTAACTGAAGTCATCTTGCTTTGGGATTAATTTACAAGTTGTTATTTACCCCTGCTCCATGGAACTGCCTGCAGCTTCCTCTTGTGGTTCAGCAAGAGAAACAGGGACTGCGGAGAGAACAGGAACTTTATTATGGAAGATAAAGCAGTATAAAAGCAGAACACCCTGAGAACTCATCAAGGCTCACACTATGCTCTGTAACCAAAAATAAAAAAAATAAAAAAAATTTAAAAAAAAAAAGAAAAACCTTAAGAAGGCTTGGAACAGCACAAGGAAAGGAGCTGATCTGGCTTGAAACAAGTGCGTGCCCATGTGGTAGACCACCAGCTTGTGGGACACAATGTAGCTATTGATGGACATCACAGCCATGCCAAAAGCCCCGAGCTCTGAGCATCCTGCCACACTCCCAGAAAGAATTAATTCCCTCCCAGAAGACAACACCACCTGAACTAACTGGAAGCAAAGGGGCGCAGATACAGCCTTGTGAAGGGGCTGGAAACACAACCGAAGCGTCCAGCTCCCGCGATCACCTGCTGGATTCCAGTGCTACCCAACAACTCTATAGAGGCTTGAATCCAGCTTCCAGCTGAGGCCCTCAGTTTAACAATGTCAGCCTGAAACGGACAATGACACACTTTGACCCCTCTAGTGTGGGCATGGTTAAAACCACTAAAAATATGTTGAAAGCAGTTCAGAAGCTGTGTGCAGAACAAGAAGCAAATGGGCAAAACAGACAATTTTTTCTAAGAGGTGATCTGTCTGCGTCAAGGAAAGGGCCCATCAGTAAGGCAGGGAGGAGGTAGTTTAAACTGCTATTGCCCATACTATGGAGAAAGAGGCTAATTTTCCAAGATTTTCGTGTTGCTGTCTTCCATCCTGGAAATCTCTCTAAGATGTTCTTAAGCATTGGGTTTCTTAGAGATGAAAGGGAATACTGAGGGAAGGAATGGTGGCTGAAAAAAGTTCGCTAAGGTCCATTGAGCAAAGCAGCACTAGGAAAAAGCAACGACAAAATCCCTTTGCCTTCTAGCTTCTCGCTTAATAATTCTTATATATATTTACAGAGGGGGAAAACAGAACTCTAAGGAAGATTAACCTGAATTCTAACCATAGAATAGGTAAGGGTTTTTATTTTATTTTTCCCTAAAGGGAAAATGTGACTTGATGATTCAAAAGAGCCCAAAACCAACCAACATGCTGAATCTGTTTTGGTCTGAGGAATAGAGAAGGGCCACCGCGAGCTTGAGCAAGAAGGCCATTATTTGGGGCACCATAATAAAGACAGGCAACTTAATTGAAGCATTGCATGGATGGCTACAGGCATCCATGCCTGCAGCTAGCCACCCGGAATTGCAACACGTGCCTGAATGTGTCAGCTCCAAAGAGTTATTTGGCAATTCTTCCTCACTTCTCCCTTCAGTTTTAATTTCCGCTCCTCAGTTTTACTTCAAGGGGCTTTCATTTCTTCCTCCATTGTTATGCGCTGCATGCTGCTTCAGAGGCTGTTAAAGGGCACCTGGATTTGCCGTCGCCCTTGGCAGACAGGCAGGAAGCACGGTACTGCTGGTGCATCTGAATTTGTTTGTTTTATGCGGTGGTTTCTCTCCTCTTCCTTTGCACATCCCCAGCGTGCCCCGGCCCCGCGGTTTTCAGACAGTCCCCAGCAATGTGCCCCATACCGCGGTGCAATACATCAAGTGCACATGGTCCCTGGGGAGAGCTGAGATGCGTCTCCTCCTCTGAGCAAGTTGCAGGGGCAGGAGCAGCACGTGGCTGGGCTCTGCTCCTTTTAGGTACCCATGCTGTCCAGTTCAAGCCATATACATGCACTCTACAGCAATGTAAACCTGCCTTTTATTACCTACCAGGTACGGCATGCTCTGCCTGATGCTGCCGGTGCTTTGGTAGCCCATAGAGCCTGGTAACCCGTAACACAGACGTCATTGACCGCTCTCTCCCTGGGGGAGAGCACAACTGGATGACTATATTTGCTTTTCTGTCCCAGGCTGACTTGTTAATTTTTTAATAGGAACCACCTACACAGACTGTTTAAATTCTGAACCTCAACAAGCGTATACATGGACTTCACCTCCCAGTAATTGAAATGCAGGTGTTTATTCCACCTTGCAGGCATCAGCAAAGTCTTATAACTTGTGCTCAGACAACACCAGGCAATGGCCTTCATTTTTTTCTTTCTTTGTTATTAATGAGATAGCTTCCTTTCTGGGTATTGTGAGTGGCAGGAGGTAGAGACCTGCCAATCAAAGTGTTAAAAGGACATTGTCAATGTCACGCTTCATCCTCAGCTCTCCACCAGTTTGAACACAGAAACAATGTTCAAATTAGTCCTGCTATTTGCAAGGTGAGAACACAAGGTCTGCCCCCTGCACACAGGAGCCTGAAAAAACTCAAGCTGCTGTTTTCATCCAAAAACATCAGAGAATAAAAACTATTTAAAGTCTTCTCATGACAGTTTATCTTTGTAAAAGTACCAGTCTTGAGCATCCTCAGCCAACAGCAGGTCACATCCTGCTCCCAGTTAAATCAGCGTTCAACTTCTCATCAACTTCTTCAGTGGAAACATTGGTTAGTGGTACACAGCACCTTCTGAAGTTGTAAATATTTATTCCTAGGGAAAGAGCAGGGTAATCCCCATCACTACACTTGTAGTTTAATAGTCTTTGAGGTTTATTATGCTTTCTAGATTAATGTTTAAAGGGGTCATTTCCATCGCAGCCTGTTGTGCAGTAAGGCCATCCACATCCTTTTTCACAGCTACAAAGACTTGGACGCATGGAGAGGAAAATAGTTATTCATGAAAAGAGGATCCAAAGCCCTGTTCAGTGTAATGCTCTGGAAACACGGCTCATGTTGCAGGCTCTGACTCTGGAGCAACCAATGCACTCAAAGACTTGAATTTCCTCCCAGGAGCAGAGACTCATGTTAGGGCCATGACATTACTGGCTACCTCAGTCCTTCAAGGGAGTACCATGGGAAAAAAAAAAGAACAAAGCCCAGCAAATGAAACAGGGGCCAAAGGAGCTGTGCATGCATTCTCCAAAAGCAGCAGCATCTGATCACATGCAGGCTTTTACAAGTATGTTCAGAAGCAGCATCCCCCTTTCCCTCTTGATAGCAATTGCTGTCATCGTGACAAGGTTGTGGCAATAGGACTAGTGAGTCTCTGACGATTCCCAAGCAACCTGTCAGTTTAGATACAGCCCCCCAGAAGGAAAGCTTGGGAGTCCCTTGTTTAAGCACAGCTGAGGAGAAAAGCATTATCTGTGCAATTTTTTGTGCAGTAGGGTATAAAAGGTACAGCTCGACCATTATGTGCTCTGGCTCAGTCATACAGACACTCTTCTTTTTCAGGCTATGCTGAACAGTTGCTTTTGTGTTGGCATTCAGGAAATAAAATTGTTCTTTTAAAGAGTTCTGGCTTTACAAAGTTGTCATGCTGCCATGTTTTTGGTGTTCAGTTTACACCCCAGAGTGGGGTTTGCAGCCAGTCTTGCTGTCCTCAGCAGCTTCCAACACAGCTGCCGGCAGGCCCCACTCCTTCTTTGGGGACATGCAGAATTTCTCAACTGCCAACCCAAGTTATCATATGCTATAGTGCGGCCATGATTACCTGAGACGGTTGAAGTGACCTGTGAGGTAGCAGCTTTAGGATATGAAACGTTATTAAAAGTAATGATATTTTTCTTAGCATCTACATGTTGTCCAGATCCTGTGAGTCTCGGAGAAGTGTAATCATGACCTTCTTCACATCTAAGTCGTCTTGTATGTCTCTTGAGAACCCATTGCGATTTCTAATGCAAACGCAGTCTTTTCCATCCTGCTGCTGTACACCCAAGCCTGCAAGGCTAATGCCCCCCAGGAGGACGGGCAGGAGGATGTTAGCTTTTTCCCGAAGAAGAGGCATGGCCTTTTTTTAATCTTTATTCTATTTCTTTAGAGTTCCTTCTTTAAAAAGTGACTCAGCATGCCCCCAACCTGCAGGCGTGAGTTGGTAAACTGTTCATTTCTGCTTCAGCTCTGGGAAGCTCTTAAGACCATTCTTTCTTTTTCACCCTGACCCTCATCTTTCCCTAAAGAGATTTTAGACCACTCTGTTCTCTTGTCAGCCAAAGGTGTCGCACAATGTAGTGCTGGTTACTGTCAAGCAATATCTTCCCTCTATTCGATGAGGCCCTTGTGTCTTGCCTGTCCAAGCGCTTATGTTTTTTTGTCTTCGGCAAATCACTAGCACAAAGCACAGGCATCATTGTAAGTGAAAACTGGAAAGAATTTGAACAAGCCATTAGGGCTGCAGCAAAGGATACAGATCTTGAAAACAAGCATCTGAAAACAAGCATCTGACCAAACATCTAGGGATTTTAACTGCTTTACATCCTGCTTTCTGTCAGAACCCAGTTACACTTCCTTAAAAACAAAAAGGTGAACTAGAAAAACACAGCACCCTGACTTTCTGCAATGACAAACAGAACAAATGGCATTAGCAATTAAGTTAAATTGATCTCTAGGTCAAGAACTCTCATTTCCCATGTAAATCATATCTCCTCCAGCAGTGGGACAATGTTCCTCTGATCTCTACCATGTTGTTATTATTACTGATATTAACATTGTAGTTACTGGTCAATCTTAGAGAATTTTCACTGCATCTAGCTCCTCTACAAGAAATCCTCCAAGTAAGCACTGTCAGCTTATTACCTGCACCTTTGTGCTTTTAGGTTGCAACTGCTAGCTTTTACAGTATCCTAATTGGTGTGGCACAATTGTCCTTTCACTCATACCGTACATGGGCACTAGAAGAATTCTGATGGAGTGCACCCAGCCTGACCACTGTGTTAGCTGGTGATTCCTGCCCCACACTACCCAGAGAGCATTTCACAGAGGAAATAAAACAGCAGTGATGAAGGAAGTGCAAGGGTTGGCTAGGCTGGACATATCTGAGACGGAAAGAACCAGAATGTTCTGAGTTTCAGTTAAACTGCAATGGAGCAGGGATTTCCCCCATTATTTCTACAGTGAAGTCACTAGTACTCGCTGCTGGGCACTGAGAACAGAAGTGCAAAAACGTACCATCTCACCTCCCTTGCTCCTGTGCCTGTCACCTTCCTGGATTCTCAAAGAGAGAGACAAAAAGCAGCACTGCAGCCCTGCAAGGCACACAAAACAGAAAGGAGTAGTTTGCTCCAATGCTGTGCGTAGAGCACTACTTTCATTGCACTGGGCTTTCATACTGTTTTTCACTTAACACCGCCTTGGCAGAGAGGGCCATGCAGAGGATGCATGTAGATCCAAGCCTGACCAGGATTTTGGATCAGTGAGTCAAGTTCACACTAGTTTTATTGGGCCAAGCTGTGATCCAAAGTTCCTGGCAGTTTTGGTTGTTCTATCAATTTATCTACAGTATCCATAAGCCTTTTCTTCTCATGCTTGCTATTTTCATCTCTGAGCACCTCATGCTATAGTGTATTCCTCCTCAGCTCATGGGAAAGGACAATGAACACTATCCACTTCACCAAAAGGCAACAGAGGCACAGACAGTAGGAGTACTTCCTTTAAAGTTAGACATCTACAGGTTAAACATGATAGATACTTGCACATGATCCAGACATCCTCATCTTCTTTNAAAAAAAAAAAACCCACAAGTACTTTTAGGGCACTGCAGATCTCTAAAAGCTCAAAAGTTTGACTGATTTTTCCATTCTATCAAATGGTCTAATACAAGATATTATCTTCTTCCAATAAATCCTGCCTCATTGTGTGAGTATCTGATAGAAGATGCTTACCAGATGAGACAGGGATCCTGAGTGGAGCAGAAAAACATTGCCCCTGGAGATTTTCCAATGGCACCAAATAGCCTTTGAGCAGTCTGGGAATAAGCCAGTTCCTCCTGTTTTCCAAAACAGCTCTAGCACAACCACAGAAAAAAGCAGGACCTTGCACATCTAGACTTTTTGGGGTTAATTCTTCATTGCTTGGCACCAGAGCTGGTCTTTTACAGCAATACAAAGTGACACAGCCCTGCGTACACTGTGTCTGTGGTTCTGGAAGAAAGACAATCTTGCCCTGACTTATAAAGGAAACAGGTTGAGCCTGGAGAAAATCAAGGCTGAAAACACACCATATGGAATTTGGAGTGGAGGTTGACGGGACCGTGTTCCCACTCATTTTATACGCTGAGAAATAAAATGCAGAATGACTTATTGATCAGAACATCATGAGTAACTAATGTGCATGATGATAAATTTTATTGTCTCCACTCTGACCAGTCACTTGTAAAGTGGTGGACTCATTGTGAAAGAAGGATTAGATCAAGCTGCTAAAACGTGAGACAGTTTATGGACAATTCAGAGTCTATTTAGATGATGAATATTCATGATCTATCTGGACAATTTCACATTCATGCTTAGATAATGCAGATTTATGCTCACACACAACAATGATTTGTGAATATTTATAGGCAAACACCTGGACAGTATTTGGCACAGCCGTGAATATTCATGATTACATCTGAAAGAAAGAGAAAGGCTCTACCTGAAGTTTGAACTACAGACACAGGAAGCTAATCCTCAATATCCATTGTGCCTTAATGACAATATATAACAGCCAAAAATAGCATAAAGGAAAGAATTAGAGGTAGGCATCTGATCACTCAAAGGATGAGTAAAAAGCCAGGAAGCTTCTTTAAGCTGCTAAAAAATTCCCATTGGATTAGTCTTCTGACAGAAATTAGGTTTCTGGTGCAGCACCTATTCTATATGAAGAATATCTGGACTTTTTTGGTTTGGGTTTGCAGTTTTTTTGTTGTTTCTTATTTTGCCTAAGACACTTTCTTTTCAAACAAACAAGCTAAAATATTTGTTGGGGGTGAGGGAAATGTGTATGTGACTGGACGCATGTACCCACACACGTGTGTGCGTGCTTAAGGGGTCTTTATGCCAAGCTAGGCTGTGCCTTTGAGGTTCATATTTAAGTCCATGCTGCTCCAAGCCAGATCCACTGTGCTAAGTCCTCACAGAGAGGTTCTCAAAGTCAGCAGAGATGAGACCAGACCATTGCCTGAGGCATGTGTGAGTCCTAAGAGTGTTGGTGTAGCTTGAGAAGGATGAGTTTTTGTGATAAGGGGATTTCAAGGCAGAAATACAGATGGGGATGCCAGGAGAGAAAAGGTGTTAGCAGAGAGGCTCAGGGCAGGGGAAAGACAGTTGCTAGATTCATATATATTTATTCACATGAATTGTCCTGTTAGGAGATGAGAGGAACCTGACTCTGGAACTCCCTCCAGGGGAAGGAAGAGCCTCTAGCTGAGGGTTTACCCAGGCGGGGGGAAGACAGAGACCTTACCATCTGCCAGATGTGACAGCAGCCAGTAACGCTGTCTCTGTTGACAAGTGTCTTGTGTAAATTCCCAGTCTTAATGCCAACTTTTAAATTCCTCTATATCCAAGCTTTAAAACTAACCATGATCTTCCCAATCCTAAGATCACCAAAATCTTCCTCTCTGTGTTATTTCCACTGCTGTTTAGCTCCTTCTTTCATAGCTCATTAATGCAGGAGGAATAAAACCCTTTCTCCCCATGTTCTCTGGGAGCAAACAAAGCAGTGATGGCCAATTTCAGAGGCTTGCAGCAGCCAGAGCACAGAGCTCGGCCTGTGTCCGGTCACATGTGGCCATGCTTTGTCACATTTCATCCTGCCTTAGAGAGGGACTACACACAAGATGTGGGGCAGCAGAAATACGATAAATGCCATCACCCTTACCTTGATGTTACACAACAAGTGTTTTCTACAGCCTGATATTGTCTGGACCAAGCTGCATAGCAGACTCTTTGGTCTAAATTCATTGAGACAGCTGAAAATTATAGCAGTTTAAAATAAAAACATCTCCAGGCCAGTAAATAGCCCACTCCTTCCCATTTCTTCAAATTATCTCTGCATGCAGCACTTTTCTGCTGAGACCGCCTCCCTGTGAGAGGAAAATACAACTTCAGCTCTGCTGGGATGCTCAAATGGATGGCACGCAGCAGTCAGATGTTAATGGCGGGTACTCATTTCTGTCCCAAGCAGCCATGCATTGGCTTGGCTCCCCTCTGCACCTTCCTTGGATTTCAAGTCTCACACTCCCTACTCACTCCGGCGTTATCTCTGCTTGCAATGAAATCAGACAGCCTGAAGAACTACCCCTTACAAGTATCTGTTCTCAGCTCACGCTGAACAAATACCCTTTGTGAGATGTACTCTGACGGATGGTATCCCCATGGCAGGCTGAGGCTAGCTCTGACGGCTAAAAATGGATGGGTGAACAGCTCTGCCTTCCTCAGCTCCAAAATGAGGTCCTCTCAGCAGCAACTGGAAATGGAGCGGCTGTTGGGGCTCTCCAGAATTGGTGGGGCTGAGTCTCTCCCAAGGACACAGCACAGCTGTTCCCCACTCAGGGCACTGATACAGTGGGGGCTGCACAGGGAGGCTGGGTCAGCTGCATCAGATTTTACCCAGAGTGTAGGGTGTGAACACCAAAGGATTAAACAACTGAAAGCAAATCAAGTGAACATTTATCATTTTGAAGCCTTCTGATTTTTTAAAGGCAGTCTCATGATTACAGAGGGTTGGCCTCACAATGTCTAATTAATCAGCATTGGAAATAAAAGACAATTTGATGAATACTACCTTTTCTGACCTGTTTCTCCAGTTTTCACCTGTGTTGTACTTTCAACAGAAACAGAACAATTTCTGTATCAGATAACAGTGCCTTTTGCCCAGTCTCTAGCAACCACCACCTGAAACTTCAGAGGAAAA
The DNA here is from genome assembly GCA_013397275.1 of Burhinus bistriatus. Taxonomy (NCBI): domain Eukaryota; kingdom Metazoa; phylum Chordata; class Aves; order Charadriiformes; family Burhinidae; genus Burhinus; species Burhinus bistriatus. Next base: position 93,194 of record VYXH01009258.1, on the reverse strand, counting down.
GTAATGTCCTTCCCCTTCTCCCTAATTTCTGAATACCCATTGGATATGTTATTTGCCTATTCTGTTTCAGGAAAGTTTCTTCCCAAGCCANAAAAAAAAAAAAAAGCACAAACAACAATAAAGAAAAAGTGGACCTACAGTGACATTTCATTACCAATACTCCCATCCCTTCTTTGAATTTGCATGTAGATTTTTAATACCTTACAGCTGGGACTGACTCTCTCCATGCATCAGTATAGTGTCTGCTGCAGTGAAGCTCCAGATGAGGACAGAAGTTGCTCATTGATAAATGACTGGTAAACACTGGATGCTACCTCTGAGAGAGTTTAACTCTGGCAAATAGACTATTTTTCACAGATGTCTCTACCCGTACTTTGAACCCTATTCCCTGTCTACCCGTGGCACGTAATTCCATGGGTCTGTTACATATTGTGGAATAAAAGTATATGTTTTTGTTGCATCAATAAGTGCTACCCTTTAGTTTTACTGTGTGCTTTCAGTGCTTCCTGCCATGAAGCTTACAATGGTAGTCCTCATGTGGCTTCTGTCAAGACATTTTCTTCAATCAAGTCCTTCACCTGACACCTTGCAAACACTGCCTCCTCGTGATCAGTCAGGGTCAAGTCTTCAGCTAGACATACAGTCCAAGGCTTGGTGGAAACCCTCTGTTGAGATGCTGCTTTCGACTGTGTAGTGCTGTGTCCTAATCATGTGTGTGAAATACAACAAACACCAGCAAGCAATGAACACTTCTATGCTTAAATGCTAAGAGTCCTCACATGGTGGCTCTTTTTTTTTTTACTGTTCTTCTGTGCATCTCAAATGCAAAGAATTAGCAACAACAGTGCAATAATCACAATATCTTTAGAAATAAGTGCAAGGGAGGAGAAGGGTGAATTCTCATGCAATGATCTTATCTTTCCAAGCCCTCAACTTATAAACCATGACAACATACAAGCTTGCATTGAGCTCTGGGGATTCCTGAAGACCAAAGGAAGAGCCAATCATTGCCCATTATCTTCATCTTTAATAGGAAAGCCTGCAGAAATAAGTGTCAGCCTGTAACGTTATTCTGTTCACAGCATCTGCCAGCTATCACAGTTAGCAGCTGCATTCACCTCTGGCAGATAAAGGCATGGAGAGACAGAATGACCCCTGCTCAAAGCAGGACGCACCACCCCTTCACAGCTTACAGTCCCCGCACCCACTGCCTCCAAAAGCGGCAGCAATTCCAGCATGCGTTAGACCAAAAGTAGCAGTGACTATCAGCCACCTCCAGCTACTGAGCTCCTGCCTGGATCTCCGCAATCACATTTCATCTCAATTCCAATGTGGCCCTGCTGGAATAGTAACTGAGCATATCACCTGAAGCTGGAGAAACTTTAGAGCACTTATCTTCCTATAACACCTGAAACAAAGCAGGCTCAAACGCATATATTAATGAATTTGTCCTCACTATGGCTGGTCTGGAAATGTTTTAATGCAATCAGCTTGTCATTGGAAAACACTGATTTGTCAAAATCACTATTTTTGGGGGGATAGTCTTGAATTCAACAAAGTATTGGGCTGGAAACATTTTTGAAATCTAGAATTAAAGTGTCTGGGAGGCGAAGCGGAGGAAGGATGGAGAGAGCACAGTTATCATCGTATTGACTTCACAAGGCCAAGCCCATTCTGTGGATAAATATCTTTGTCCTGGGATGCTGACGGGGTTCATTAGGGGGACAGCAGCAGTGGTGGTGGTATTAGAACATCATGAATAAAATGAATTCAGCCTCCAGCTCTGCCAACACGCTCTGCAAGCATTAAATTCATGTGCACACCAGGAGGGAGATAAAGTACCACATTTACTCACAGACTCTTAATAAAAATGCCATTCAGTGTTTAATTAACATACTTTTTTTTTTAACAAAATCACCCCACAGCTGCAGCAAAATCTGGTTTTCTACAGCCTTCCAGGGCCAAATGCTGCAGTAGGTTGTGCCCAGGTGCATCTGCAGGGTGGCTCATTCAGACCAAACCAGTATTTACACCAGCATAAAGCAGAGCAAACTCTATCCCTGTATCAGATATCTTGTCCCTCCCACGGTTGGCTTTTTATTTTTAGCTTGTCAGCAGCAGAGGAAAACAATAAAAGCCTCATATTGCTCCAGCCAGATGGCAATTCTGTTTCGTCCCATCTAGCTAGCTGCGTGGTGAGCTGTGCTTGTGCATGCCTGTGTGTGTCTGGATCTGTGTCTCTTCTCCTCTTGCTTCTACCATGCTTCTGCCTGCCCCGCACATTCTAATACAGAGAAATGGTTTTGAAGAGGGGTTCTGGAGGCTGCAGGTAAAACGGGGCCAAGCCTCTTCCCAGGGACAGGATCCACTGGGAGCTCAGGAGGACCACAACCGGACATTTATTATTTTCAGGTTGTCTCTACTGAGAGACCCAGCTGGGACAGACCTCAGCTTCTTCAGCTCCATGATCTGCTCTGCCTGGAGGAGCAACAGGAATTCAGGGAGGGGAAAAAGGGGTGTTCAGGAGAGAACCGAGATGCAGGTTGATCATTTTATCTGCATTGTCTGCGTGCCATCGGAATACATTAACTCCTTCATTTATCACGGCACTATCATTGGAAATCTCAATTATTTCTGAATGCCATACTGACAAAATGTTTAATTAGCTACTTTGTTGTGTTAATCACTTCTTGGATACAGGGAAGAACTAGAGGCGCCAGTGCAGGGCCCCATTATTTTTTATAGAAATGTGTAGAGAGTGAAGGAAGATGTAATAAATGTCCCCATCATTACACAGAGATAAAGGTCAGACATTAACACAGCATTCATATATCTTAAGCCTTTCACAGGGAGCACATACCTGCCAGCTACAGCCTTCTGCACTAGTGACAAGAGAACAATGTGAGCAGCCTGGAGAGCAATACGCAGAAACAGCCCAGGGGTTTCCATCTCCCCTCAGAGGGTGATGCTTCTCTGGCACACCAGGGGATAAGTAAGCTGAGCAGTTAAGCAGTTCAGATATTACCATCAGGAAGCTTTTATAGCTAGGTTCTCCCAGGCTTTTCATGAAACCTTACTGCAACTACAGGTGCCATTTTACTTTACATTGTAAAATCAACTGAGCATGGGCCTGACGATATTAGGAGTCAGAAGGGCTGGGTTTCCTTTTTGCCTTGAAGTCCCTCAATCTATTACTGAAAAGCCAGCAATCATGGAGAAGCCTGACCAATATTCCTATGTGCTCCAGAACAGGCACAGCAAGAAGCGCAGTGCATGGATGCCCCATCAGCTCCTGCAGAGATAGAGCACCACAATGAAGATGAGTTTGCTTCAGTTCCCTAATTTCCAGAGCCTTTCCCCTGGTTTCCATCCAGAGGCAGCAGGCATTACAAACAGCACAAGTTTGTCTGCCTGTTTATATTACACCTGTCCATCAAGAATAAAACACAAGGTCAGTTCTTATCATGGAAACACATGCCTCTGGATGGAGTGAGGTTATCATTTCATGCAAACCACAGCCATTGAGCGACTTCAGATTACAACAGATTACTTCAGGGCAAGACCATCTGGCCTACAACCCAGTTTGAGCAGACAGTTGGCATTGAAGGCTCAGAGAGAAACACAGACAACATTCCTTCCAACACTTAAAATCGATTAGCATGCTCATTTTGGCTCACCAGAGATTCTTAATGGCCTAATTGCATGGATTCCCTGAGGTGCCCTGTCCAGGGCTAACAGGTACCAAATGCCTGTTTGCATCCTTCAAGGGACCCAGTCCATCAGGTGTCATCCTCTCCCACCTCCAGTTACACTGGGCATCTGCACAAAGCACTGCAGTCACTGTGAAAAATAGGGGAGAAGAGATGGTGGCAACAGTGGCCAAGTTTTGGATCAAAGCCTTGTGAGAAAACTCACTTCTAGTTCTCCTCACTCGGACTAAGAGCTGTAAAACCACACCTCTCCTTTGCTCGGGCCCTGTCCTTGCCAGGTGTCTCCTCTGCTCTCAGACAGAGGAGAGGGATCCAGAGTCTGCAGCCTGTTTCTGAGACACTTCTCTACAAAAAAGGTATCCTAAGTGCCACACCCTTCCCCAGTGCTGTTCATGCATTCATCCAATGAGTTTTTAATTGAAAAATGAATGAGCCTAAGGTGACAGCGTTACAAATTCAGCAGTAGCTAGTTAAGAACTGCCTAGCTTGTTTTCAAGCCCTGGTCACCCACACACATCTCTGAGGCACTTATAAATGGCTTATGTTCACACTGCACCCAAAATCCTTCCTGGTACCAACAAGCCTCTTTCCACTGAGGCACTAAGGCCTCAAACTGGGAAATTATTTCTGGATGGAAATGGTGTGTCCAGATCAGGATGCTGCTGGGTATCTGAGAAGACATCTTCTGCAATGTGCCTCACTGCCAGTCTTCCTGGCTAATTGCTTTTACAAAGTCCTGAAGTCCCTAGGTCTGAGTAGTATATTCATTTCAGGAGTGGTCTTCATAACAGTTTGCAGACAGGGAAGAAGAGAGATGAGGTGGTTAAGCTGAGCNAAAAAAAAAAAAAAAGCATCTAACTCAATCGTGGTTTCAGAAGGATAAAGGAATGTAAAACAGAGAAAGAATATGCATAGGGAAAATGGGTTAAATTTTGACTTCTCAGTCATTTCTGCATTTCTTTCTTTAAAGCACTTTCCCCACACACAACCTCAGAGCAAAGCCGTTGAAAGCATCTGATTTGAGCATCAGACATATTTAATGCAGGGAGATGTTCTGGCTCACAAACTCCAATTAGTTCTAATATTAGGCCTGCCCATAAAACATACAGTCTCCCTTGTTTTCCACAACCACATCGATAAACATTATTGTACAGAGTTATAAATATAACTCATTAGTTTGCTGACACTCAATGGCTTATCTATATATGTAATGCCATCCTGCCATTATTGATGCTTTTTTAATGGCACAGTATCATTAAGCAGTAATGTTTTACTTCTATTAATATCATTTGGGCTGGTTCTTAATAACTATGCCAGAATGACTGCAGCATCATCTGCAGGACGTAGATGAGTACATAATATATTTCTCAGCACATCATCTATAATGTTCAGCATCCTCCATGACCAGAAAATCACGAAGTTCTTCTAACTCCAACTGCTCGCTTTAGGAGACATGGAGCTCTGTAGATGAATGTCCTGCCCCAAAACTTGCCTGTCTGTTTCCCAAAATCCACGATGCGAAAGTGTAGTGGCAGATTACCACTGTTCAGTGGCTTGGTGGTCTGTCGTACCACAGTCAGATGTATGCAGGAAATAGCTGAGTGGCTGATAGGGTGCCACTGTACAGAGGATTTTCCTCCATGGTCTGGGAACAGGGCAGGACTTCAGCATTTCTCCAGGGGTATCTTGATTGCAACATTCTGACTCTCTTGTTGGCCTTTGAAAAGTTTCCTTAATTTCTTCCTGACTCCTCATTCCTGTTTGTCTCTTGATGAGTTCATGTTTTCTTTTGAAAAATCTCCATTTAGCAAATCTGTGTTTTGCTCCATGTTGTTGTGTTAATGCTTAACAAAAGTCAACACATGTGGACAGGCAACATACTTGGCTGCTGTCCTGTCACAAACCAGATTGCAGAGGACTAACTTCTTAGGATAGGCATCGTCCTATCCTTAAGAGGCCCAACCCTTTGTTTTCTTGGCTCCAACCCCATTATTTGCCAGCTCAGTCAGAGGAGATTGCTCCAAAGGCCTGAGAAAAATGTACTTACTTGTAGATCCTCCACTAAACGCAGGAACTGAAGAAACCTCCACTTGGGTTTGAACTTCCAGGAGCAAATCTTTGTACCTGGCTGCTGGCAGGGAGTTGTCTGTGCGCCATGGGCTGTGCAGGAGCTCTCTCGGGAGGTGGTGGACAGCATGGCCAGGAAGCCCACTCTGCTGCAAGCAGAGCATTTGCTTGAGGACATGTTCCTCAACATCCAACAGGAAGACAAATTCAAAGCCTGAGAGAAGATGACAATCTCCCACACAATAACACTTCAAATTACAGGAACACAGATTAAATGCAATTGCCTGCTAACCATTAGCTGTTTAATTACATGCTCTGGGCAGTGTACAAAGAGGTTGATTGCTGATATCACTTACTCCACCGAGCCCAGTGAGTCATTCCTGACCTATACCAGCCCAAATGAAAAGAGTTTCAGGCTTCTGTTGTTTTTTATCCCAGAGAAATACAGACACCAAAAAGGAGCAAGTGCATTTTTGTGTGCATGGGGCAGATCAGAAAGGGCTCCAGGCAGCTTCTTTTCCCAACGCCCATCCCTGGTCAAGCAGTGCTGAGAGACAAGCACCAGCCACCAGATGGTGCATGTGGGTGCTGTGGCGTTAATGCCCTAGACCCCAGCTACAAGTCTGACGCTTTATGATCTCCGCCTGGGAGCAAAGGCTACCTCATAGTCACTTTTAAACCCACCAGCTGTAATGACTCTGCCAAATCTAACATGTTACTGCAATTACTGCAGCTGGTAATTACATGATGTTCTCCAGTAATCCCCTCGCAGCAGCTCTGTAGGTGGGTATGCTTGCATGGTATTTGTGCTCAGCAGCTGAAAAAGGTGCTGCCCAGTCGTTGAGGGCTACCATTTTTCAGTGCAAGGGGGGGAACAGATGATAAAATAGCCTTTGTTTTTAAATAAAGCTTCTTTTTAATGGAAATGTCATAGCTTTGTATGCCATCTCATGTTTCTTTTAAACTGCATGGGAGATAATAGTCTGCTCGTGCTACCAGCTGAAGGAACTGCTCTTCAGGTCAAGCTGCAGAAAGCTGTGCTTTGGCACTACAAGTCCCTGTTTTAAAACCTGTTGCTCTGCAAGCCAGCATGGGATGGCATTAAATAAATCATTTTCTCTGCCTGAAAGCCAGATATCCAAGCTGATGTAAAGTAAAAGCTGCAAGAATTAAATAAAATGGCCAAAAAGCAGAGCTGATCTTTTCGAATATGGTGGCTCTTCCTATAGCAAAGATGTTCATGATAGTGACAGGCTGTACACAACTGCGTGCTCAGTGAAGTCCGGAGTAAACCAGGAGACCCTGAAACCGCCCAGTCAGGCCATGGGAAAAAAAAGAATGCACAAGGCTGGAGGAGGTACTATCATACACCTCCTGCACGGTATTCCTGTGAGGACTGGGAATGCTCCCTCCGCTGCCACCGGAGGTTTCTTCATACTAAGACAGTCTAGTTTTGCTTGCCCTCGTTCTTCTGAAACCAATGTGAAACCCACCCTCTCCAGGCAGGAGGGATGTTCCTGATCCTGGGAAAATCAGAGGCTTGTCTCCTCTGTTTTATCTCTTCAGAGCCTTTTATAAACATTAAGCAGGGAAATGAAAGGACCAAGTGATCCAACAAAAAGAGCAGTCATTACCTTTGCAGTTGTTTGAGGTGGCACAGCCCGGAAATGATTGAATGGTTAACAACGGATCTGGCCTTGTGTGGTTTTTGTCTCACCAACACAATAACAAATGGCTTTGTGACACCCAAACAGTAATTTGCATCCTCGCCTAAAGCAGAAGACTTAGGAGCTCCTTTTCCTTCAGCTGCCATTGCAGCCATCTGATTGGCACATCACATCATTTATTTACTTTACTGATAGAATCTAATTGGATATAATTGCTGAAGCATCTTAAATAATTCTAAATACAGGAATTGATTTGGGGATTAAATGGAATATGATAATTGCGTAATTGAACAAAGTAGCTGGAGTCCTCACCGAGCTAAGTGGATTTCATGATTGTGGCTGATTGCATCAGAATATAAATCAGCCTGATTTGCATGGCTGACATCAGCTCCCCCTCCTCCTCTCTAGAGCTGGTTTTAAGTAGGTCGCATCCAGTAGAGCAGAGAGAGGGAGTAGAGACCTTGGAGAGAAGCCCCTTGAATTTGGTGCTGGATGATGGAGCACTTTGTGCTCAGCAGGAACTGATGTTCCTCTGTCAGGTGGGTGCTTTGCCCAAGGGTTTTGGGTGTTCTATCACTGGCCAGGAGCTGTTCAAGCCCTACCTGGGCCTGGGGGAATTTATGATGCTGCTTTTTTAATTCTGAAATCTCTTGACAGTTTGGGCTGTGGTTTCCTGGGAGATCTCTCAAGATCACTCTGTCAAGGTAATTTTTAACAGAAGTGATGACATTTAAGCAACTTCACCCTGAAGGGAGTTGAGCAGTTAGTAAGGCTCTTAGTGTCTCTCAGATATGCTTCTTGTCCTAGCTGAGTTAATCCACAGCTTGGATCTGCTGCCTTTCTTGTTTTGTTGGAGGACTCCAATTTTCCAATGGGAGTTAGCCAAAAAAGCTGGCTGAGGTTGGAGTAGGCCTCTTCAGGAGGATTAGCTCTGTGGCCATGTGCCAGTATAATTAGGAAGGCTGTAAAGTGTGCAGTCCTTACAAATGGCTCTACATGAGCTGCTGGTGCTCTCAGAATTTTTTTTATATTCAAGAAAACCACAGTTAGTTCTATGATAGGAGCTTTACATTGTCAACATCATCATTTACATTTTACAAGTAATAACACGTGCACACTGACATTAATTCCATTTGGAAAAGCAATATCATTCCCAACTCTTTTCTTTTTCATTTTGTCTTTGTGTGTCTGTGCATAATTTAGGCTGCAGCTATTGGTTCACTACCTTTTCATGGCAGTTTATATCTGTAACATTCCACATAAATGTTTATAACCACATTACTGTATGACTGCATTGGCTGTTAATCGTTTGTTAAAATTATAAAATCAGCTATATCAGTTGTGTACCTGTATTAGAAGGAACATGAGGAATAGAATGTCACCTCTATAAATGAGTTGTTTCTAATATTAAGAACGGCACTAAATTCTGTTAACTTTATTAATTAAGTGCATGCATATCACTTTGTTCTCAATGAAGCAAGACGACATTTAGAGGAAGATGGAAGTTTCTTCTGTTGGATCAATCAGTCTGAACTTGTCATCATTCATTCCTAAGCCTTTTTGAAGCGAAAATTGTCCTTTTTTTCCCCACAAACTAGCATATTGATTGCTTCAGTGCAATGAAGGCGTTAATCAAAGTAAATGAAAAGAAGTCTGAGGCTCTGAAGTACTTCTGGCTTTCTCTTTGAAACGTTTCTGCTCCCCTTTGTGTTCATACATGACTTCAGTCCTGCCCATGCCAAAGCTGCACTCACAGAAAGAGAACACCCTCCTGGGTCCATCAGACCTGGTTTCAGACGATAAGAAGGACCTGCTGTCCTTCATTCTGCGGGGCCTTTCTCTCCATAGGGCAGGATATTAGGTCCCTAGGCTGCTCCCTAAAATTTGAAACTAGAAGTTAGCAGAAGTGCAATAATATATTCCTGTAAAACCATTAGACTACAAAATCTCAGCCAGGCTAGAAGTGGGCACATGGGTGTGTACACAAATTAAAAAAAAACAACACTCTGTTTGATGAAGCTAATATCTATTTCAACTTTTTAGGTTTCACTCTGGTTTGGACTTTGAAACAAGGTTTTGGAAAAAGAAGAGGAAATGATGGCTAATTGGGGATCTCATGGTATGCTGAGCTAGAAGGAGGACTGATGTCCGCAGGGATGTTCACCATGTTTACCTTTGGCACAGGCACACGTGACCTACCTGTAGTTACAGCACAAGCAAAGAATGAGCGCTGTGGTAGGTGCACAAAAAGCAAGCTTGAGTAGCTCAGGCTTCACCTCGAAATTTCAGAACCTGCTTACCCAAAGTGTGGATTGTTGTCAGCAAGGACCAGTAATTTACACTTAGTGAAGGCACTGATCATTTACGTTCAGCCATCACTAAGCTTAGAAACTATGTTGAAATCCAGGGAATGTTTCTTCCTGCTAGGCAGGCTACCTCTCGACGTTTCTTAACGCCTTGGAACATATCCATACATATGCATGCAATAGCATGTAATGTTTCTAATGCAAATTTTTATTCACTTACTGTATTCCACAGCTAACCTTTTTGACTAAAGGTCTTTCAAAACTATTTTTTTTAAGGACTTGTTTTGAGGGATAAAATTTATTTTACTTCTCTCAGTTCAAAATTCATGTCAAGAAGGTCAGTATATTCAGTGAAGGTATCAGCCACGGAGGTATCATTTTTAGGTTTAATCAAGGATGAGAGACTGGAGGAGGAGAGAGAAGGGTAAATAGACCCAAAAACATAGGTTTATGTCAGATTTTCTGTGGTGTCTACTGTCATCCATCAAACATGATTAATTATACATTTGATGTATTGTGAGACACTGTAGAGCAGCTAGTATCACATTTTCATACTTTCAGCTCATAATGGTGTCAGTGCTCACATAAGGGGATAGAAAAATAAGGTTTGAGGGATTCCAGTTTCTGCTTGTTAGCCTGTGGTACACATGACCATTGTTAGCAAGAGCTTAAGGATTACTGAATTTCAGCTGAGTGAACTGATGCTGCTGTTATATCCAAGAATGTAGTTAGTGTAGAAACTAAGTCTATAGTTTGAAAATGAAAGAACAACTAATCTGGTTTATTGATAGATCGTCTTGATTCCAACAGACTAGGATGAACAGTTATATCTGAAGGGCCTAAGTGATACTTTGAAATTTTGGCTCCTTCTCCAAAATTACAAATCCTAGACTAAGGACTGGAGCTTTGAGAACTGCAAAATGAGGAGTCCAGTTTCATGTTGCATCTTCTTCAGAACATGCCCCAAGAATACGGGATGATTTTTGCAAAGACTAAAAGATCAAGAGGATTTTCATCTTTCTATTGTTCTCTGCTCTTAAGTAAACCTTAAATTTAATCTCCACCTTTGCTTAAAATCCTTTGATGGATGAAGTGCCCTAAACTTCAGCCTGTTGGACTTGAAGATCCAGCAGGAAACTAGTGGGTTTTAACTTTTTGCTTTCAAAGCCTTAACACAAAGTCAAAACAGCTTGTAGCCAAAAAAGCATTAGCAAAATGAAAATTAATGTAGGTCCCTTCTTATCCACTAACATGCTGCTGGTCTTATTGGAGCATTAATCAGTCCCTCTGTTGCTCAGACAAAGGCTTTGCTAAGCCATTAAACACTACAGGCCTTACAGAAACTTTAATGATAAATGAACAGTTTATACCATCTTAAATATCCTAATGATATCATAAAATGGAGCTTAAACACCCAAATCAGGAGGTAGGTAAAACACAAGATGCAGGATGATTGACAGTGCATACAGAAGTTTGAACTAACTTTTTTGAATAACATAACTTGCTTTGACTACTTTATGGAAAGAGTAAGAAATCACATAGCTCTGTGTTGATCCATGGGATGTAGTTTTGAACTAACACCTTAATGCAGGCATCCATGTGTTGCCATCTCAAAAGAGGAAGCATACTCATATCATGCTAGCTGTCATTATTGAGGTCTGTGAGGCTGTAGCATGCATTCAGATTAAGGCTTTAGAAACCTGGAGCTTGTTTCTGACCAGCAATCAGGTTATTGTTGTGATTAGAGTACTGAAAAGGAATGACTGAAGACATATATTTGCTCCATCTGCAAGGATCCCTGGGCTACCATGGCAGCAGCTGAGAGCTAAGCACATCTCAGAAATACACGGCAACTTCTTTCATGCTTACAAATTTCCAGGGCAGTTCCAATCCACTGTTTGAGCCATTTTTAGTCTCAGACAATGTTACAAGCAATTCATTTACAGTCCTGCAACAATGGGCACAACCTCTTATGCATGAAAGGTGGTATAGCAAGTCCTGAGAGCTCAGGCTGGAGGTTTCTAGGCACTTTGACAGTGTTTACCCCACACAACTCCTGTTGGAGAGACACCTGCTTTTTCCAAATACGGGCTTCAGAATTTTAAGAATCACTGTTGGCACCAGAAGCTGTGGTACTGAAGACATCACTCCCATTTTCAGTTAGTGATGACTAAATCCTCGTGTTATCTGGCCACTGCATTTTTGAAGGAATTATTTAACAAAGTGTTTTCTCTGTCCATACAAACACTCAGGTAGACATTGTCTACAGGTAATGAGGCGAACTCATTCATGGTGTTGTCCTTTTGCTTGATAGCTTTTATATCATTCATTTATATCTTGTACTGAACCCAGAATGGATGTGTCCCCATCCCCACTCAGTACAAGCATATCTCTAAACCCAGCAGGGTCAAGAATTGGAAATACTCAGACTGCCACTGGGGTAGCCACCGGTGGGAACATGCTCATTCTGCATCCATGTCTGTTCTCGTTACAACTCCCCTAAGTCTCGGGCTGAGAAGAACACCTAATGAGAAGAGATCAGGCCGTGAGATTTTGTGACAACTCATTTTCTTGACAAAGACAGCAACGAAAACTGAGAACGACACAGCCTTAATCTCTTCCTCTGACAACTTTAAGGCTGTAATGAGAACAGACAACTGCAGAAAATGTTTCCCTTTGCTTCTGAAACTGAAGCCTTATGTTCCTGCTGTGGAGCACTGGTGGCAAGCAAGAAGAAAGACAATATTAGTGCCAAAATCACCACTAGCTGAGGCCCTTCATGAAGAGGCCACTGGAGCTTCCTCATTATGTATAGCCTCAAGCAGAGGTTTAGTACTTAGGTAGTAAAGCTAGACTCCCTGCCTTCTGATGAAGGTTCCCCATTCCCTGTATCTCAGCTGATCCATGAATGTTTTTCTGCCAAGAGCACTTGCCAGGTCAGGGGAGAAGACGGAGCCACAAGGAGCTGCATCAGCATAGCTACGATCGAATATTGCATGCATTATTGTGGCCTGTTAACAGAGAAAGAGGCCCACAAATAGCACACTAAAGTAGACAAATTAATTGTCTACAGCAGATGGTGTCAGGATGATAAAAGCTAAAGAAGCTAAAATATTGGGTATAATGTTTGGCAGATAGGCAGGTTCTGTGAGGAAAGAAGTGTGCGAATTAACAGCCAGATTTAGAAGTGTACTTAGCCCTGGAAAGGAGGGGAGGATTCAAGAGAAAAGATTTGGTCTGGGAGGAGAAAGCTGAAATGATACACTGTGATAGGACATGCACAAAGAGACTCAGGGTAACAGAGCTTGTCTGGGATTTATGAGGGAGCAGTTTTGCACCACACTTTTTTTTTTCTGCACGTCTTCAGGATAAGACCATTTACACAAAAGCATGAGCGAGAGACTCTATGTATATGCACAGATGAATACTTATACATATATTTAGCTATATGTACACACAGTATGTAATAAATAATTGAATACATTATTGTGAAAGCTTCTTACGTGGAGAGTGTACGTTTTTCCAGATTATCCAAGAGAGCAAACAACGGGTCAAGCCCAAGTGAGCACAAGGAAATAATGAGGTAATACTGGTCAGTATGAAAGGTGGAAGACCTCTGCAAATCCGGCAGCCTAACCTTTCTGTAGGCTGCACAAAGGGGAGCTATAATGAGAGCCCTAGCAGAGGATAATGAGGTATTTGTGCATGTTTATATGAAGTCCTCCCAAAATGCAAAGAATAACATGGAAAAAGGGCTTGCTTGAGTACCTTAACCAGCAACAGGAGAAGAGACTCTCGTTGAGGGCTGATCAACAAGATCTCTTGCATGAGACAAGATGCAAATTCTCAGCTTGAAAGAGGAGACAAGCTCATGTTTGATGCAAGAGGGAAGGGGGGTACCATTGCTGCCCTCTCATTCTCTGGTGATTTCCGGTGTCTGGACCCCGCTCTTTTCTCTTGTTTCACAGCCAGAGTGAAATTTCTCTCAGGTTTGATCTTTGCTCTTGCTACTCATCAGGGCTCTGATCTGTAAGCAGGATTTCTTGCAGTTCTGATTATTTTAACTGCTATTGCACATTTCCCCGGGTCAGATTCTGTGTTTCAGCCCACATGCATTCATGATGCCATGCAGGAGGAAAGCACAGAGAGACAATAAAACCCAATGCATTCCTTCAAGCCTGAAGTTGCTGGGGCAGGACATGTCTCCCAGCATGCATGACAATCTAATTCATGTCAGCTCCCGAAATACTGAATAAACCAGTTTCCTGATGCCATCCACTTTTCTCTGCAAACACATTCAGACAGTCCAGACTGCTGCATCATTTCTTACTAGTATTTGCTGTTTGCTGACCCACATAGTTTTGGTGGGAATACATGTGAATTTGGGTGGTTATTGAGTTTCACTTTGAGGTTTGGGGTCTTTTCACAGGAACTGACAGCACAAGGATTCATTTGGCCTGAAAGCTCCATCCAAATAATCTAAACTGGCTTCTTATTTACCATCAGTCAGAGGAATTCTTCAGATTCACTGTTCTTTGAACAGAGTCACCACTGAAAGATAAACATCCTGCCTAGATTTTCCAGTCCACAATGGAGCAGAATTCACCATACGCCTTTTACATCACTCCGATTTTTTATTACTGTCATTGTAGTAAACCTGCTTAATATTCCCTGTATAAACCAGACCACCTTTAATTCCCCATCCTTGACTGGTTTTGTCTTATGGACTGAACACCCAACTGCAGGTGGACCAGACCACAGGTCTGCATCTGCTTGAGCCACCTTTATGGTCAGGATGAGATATAGGCCCTTCTTCAGTGTGGTTCAGCTATGCTCAGAGATATACATCTCCATGGACATCTGAACTGCAGAGACTGAATCAATGCCATGATCAGACTGCTCGAGCCAAACTTTAACCTTCTCTCTTGAAAAATGAAACAGCTTAAGGTCCCAGAGGATCTGCTTCCTCTAATCATCCCCTCAGCTCTTCTCAGAACCCTTTCCCAACTTTTATCCCTGTGTTATATGAATACCTTTCTTACAAAACACATNCGCTTTTCCACTTCCGACCCTCCAACGGGGCAAGTGACAAAGTTGGCTGGCCTTGGGTGTTATAGCAATAAGTATAAGCAAGAGCCTCTCTGCATACCGTTCCTTGGCATCAGCTATAAACATGGGTCTTATCACTCTGAGAGTGAACAGTTTTCTGCACAACATGCTGTTAATTTCAGCAGTTAGAAGAGGCCTAGCTAAAAAGTAAAGTTACTGAACAAAATTGGTCCTGTTTTACCTCAAACCAGGACAATTGATCACAGAATACACTCTCTCAAATTTTATGCAACCTGGTTCCCTTTCCTTCTGGGCAACACAGATAGCTCACTAAGAGTCAGTTTCTGAAGTTAAGGCAAAAAAAAAAAAAAATATTGCTGTAGCAATGGCAATTGTGGTGAGAGGTCTTGGCATGGCTGAAGAAATAACACAGAAGCCAGCAAGGAACCTGAGAAAGGCTCCATGTGCTCAGTGCAACTTATTGTTGTATTGTACATGATACATTCTGCATCAACAGACTTTTATTCCATTTAAAAAAAAAAAACAAGCAGTCAGTGCTCTTAAGGTTAGAAAGGCATGTGAAGTACTCAGGAATCCCTTCTGGGTTTTTCCAACAAGGCAGCTAAGGAGACCACCTCACGATATGATGTCCATAATAGGAAAAGTTGGGTTGGAATAGCACTTGTCTAGCTTTCCTTTCAACTGCCCCCTCTTCTGTGCTCCTTTCAGCCTGGTGGTCTGGCTGAAAATGAAAAAAAAAGCAAGGCAGTGAAGATCAAAGGGAAACAGAGAGACTTTAAACATCTAGTTTTGCAGAGATAACAAAATTATTCTTTCATTTTAAAAAATAAAACCTCACTTCCAAGAAAACACCATATGCATCCCTCAGGGGCTCCCCATCTGCTCCATTGGAGGAGCACAGGATCACTCCCCGTACCGGCCTCAGCAGCAGGGGTGAAGGATGCAGCAACAGCCATCTGGAGCCCTCCCCTGGGATCTGGCTTGTATCAGGTAATTATAAGATGTAGCAGGTTTTCTCTTCAAAGAACTTTACAAATATTCATTAATTAGCCCACACTGCTCTCCCTTTAGGGATGGAACTGGTGCAGTCTCCGTATACACAGAGGGGAGGAGCAGATGTAGATGAAATGACTTTCTCAAGACCTGCTGAGGAGTCAGTAACAGGGCACATGTTTGCTCTGGTCCTGTGTTTAAAAAGTCCCTTCAACCCTACATGTTATGATCCCTATTCTACTATAAAGGGAACAGGCAGGTTTTCCTCTGCTGCATCAACAGTACAGATGTTGCGGTAATCCCGAATCTGACTTTGCCTTACAAACAGAGCAATGGCAACAAACCTGCGTGTGCAGTAGTATATATACTTTTAGTTAACAGAGCAGAAATAGTGCCACTTGCTTCACAGAGAAGTAAGAGAAGAGCCTCGAGTCCTGAAGGCATCTATCAATATCTAGTATAGTGCTGTTTCCACACAAGCTACACCACAGGTTGTGGTTACCAATGGGTGTCTGGAGGACTTGGCGCGAGCCCTCTGAAGTGCCCTGGTTGGCGGGATGAGTCTCCACCTTTTTTATATTCTACTTAGCAGTGACAGGGCGGTGTCATTCACCAGTGAGTGTATCTCTGGGGAGGGGGCAGGACCTGCAGGAACCTGGGAAGAGGTGAATTTTAATGAAGGGCTTGAACAGAAAACCTGTTGGCCCAAAGTCTTCAGAGGCAATCCAATGGCTGGAGACCAGAGTCCCAGGGAAGGTAAATCAGATTGCACCAGCTCACGCTGACTGACAGGCTGTATGTATATGAAAGAGTCCTACATCTGGATAAAAATGCAGCTGCCTCGGCCAATTTGCTGTACAAACAGCATTATGCACTGGCACATTTTCAGAGGAAGAACTAAGGATAACTATTTTGTTTGAAAACTACAGGTGAAATTTCAAGTAAGAAGAGAATATGATTAATCAGCTTGCAGCTTGAAAATAACCTAAGTACAATATTAATAGAAAGTTAAATTTGATCCTTAGCCAGTTACAGCTTCATTTTGCTATTGTACCTGTCGGGTGGCAGCACCAGTGTGACAGCAGTTTCGGTCATCTCCTCAGGCATCTTTTCCTCCCCAAGAAGGCATCATCCTTGCAACCAGCCCTCAAATCCAAAACCCTCCCTGGAGGGCTTTTGTTTGTGAACTCACCCTGCGCCTCCTTAGGTTTGTAGCACTAGTGGGATCACTGCTCTGGTAGCGGTGCAACAAGAAGCAAAGGCACCTGTAATCCCGGCGGTGCCTCAGGACAGCTCCGCTTCCAGGCGGAAACATAAACATCACTAGGACCAGAGGTCCCTGGAGCCTCCCCTCCCTTCCTCTCACTCCTCCAAGAGGACCACCATGCCCACAGCTCTCTTGTTCCCAAGATTAACTTCAAAAATCTTTCTGTTGCAAGGCTTGCCCTGCATATTTGTCACTACTACTGTAGCTAGGGATTTCTTCTTTTATGGCACCTTCAGTTTTAAATGAAATGTCACAGGTAATTTGAGGGGTAAAAGAAGCTGCAGTATCATCATGACGTTTCCAAAGCTGTGCCCATCCTCTCGATTGACACCTTCCCCCCCCCTTGCCATGGATCATGAGCAATGAGGTTGTATCTCAAAGAGAAGAAAAGATATTTCACTGACATATGAGACAGTACCGGCTGTTCAGCTGTCTCTGAAACAATCAGACAAAATGGCCAAAGTGTAGTTCAGAAAAAAATAATGGGCTTACAACTTCCCAAAATACTTTGAACTTAAACCACACGAATCACCTCTGGTATCTAGAAGGCTCATCAACTCAACTATCCTTTGGATTAAATTGATCAAATTATACAATAAAACAAGATTTATTCCTGACATCCGGACTCCCATTTCGTTGCACTAGTACTATTAAGAAGGGAAAAACAGAATTTCTTTGTCTCCTTTGTTCAGGCACAGTTGCAATCTAGTAAATAATGCAGATAGTCTCTAGATGTAAATAGTGTGTGTCTGTGCAAGTGTAATTTTTTTTTTTATCATACTAAGTAGTTTTAAAGTCCATTCAAAATCTCTCCCCACACACCACCTTTATCTGAAGCACCTGCAAATGTTGTCGTTCAAGAAGTGTCCTAAAAGAAATGTCAGGCTCACTCAATTATTGCATTGGCAAACAAAAATGGCAGTGTTTACCAGTCCAATAACGAAAGACTAAGTCATGGATACACTGTCCAGGACCATACTTCTAATCTTAAGAACTCACACTCAGATTTTTTCCCTGAATCTTGAATGACAAGGTCAGATAATAATATCCTACTCTGAAATATCAATGTCACCACAGAGAACTCCACACTAAAAGAGTGAAAGGCAACTTCTTAGGTAATAAGAATGCAGCCTGCAGATGAATTGTGCTCTGATAATCCACTCGAATCCCTTGGAGAAAGGGAAAGTAGAGTCACCCTGTGCTGGGATCTCTCAACTGTTTGAACAGCTAAAGTATCGCCTTCAACATGGTGTGGGTCTGCTTCCCCTTTCCCCTACATGACTGTCATGCCCTTGGTATTGAAATCACTGCAACAGCTAGTACATCAAAATTTTTGTATTCAAGTTAATGCTTTGCAGCTTGTGAATCTTGGGGTGATAGCTCTAAAACATGAACACCCATTGACTGGCAGACCCCACAGTTTAGAGGTTGATTTCATTTTAAGAGAATGTTTTACATTTTATTTTACATTTTCCATTCAATTCTGTTTTCACTTCAGCTGTCAAGAGTCTTTGCTTAATTTAATAGCAAGAATACTAAGTGGTCACTTGATATTCTCCCCACTCAGGTATTCTTCTACAGGGGAAGTTGGTATTCTCATGTCTGTTTCAAAAATCCTTACCCTAACCATACATATGGTCGGAATCTCTCCACAAAGTCATTATTTTTTGAAGGGATATCATCAAATAAATACAAACACATTGGCACGGGTTTCAGTGTTTAGCCACTAAGTGAAATGGTTTATTTCCAGTCATAAAGAGTCCCAGTAAGGCTTCTGCTAAAGCAAAGATGTCTTTAGGGAGCTGGCTTTGTGCCATTTTAGCCTTGTACAGTTCATGCCCTCAATAAAATTACTCCTGGTTTATACCTTTATAAGCCATAGTGGAATCAAGAGTAAGATGCTTGGATTGATGTTTATTGGGAAATCTTTGAAGTGTAAATCACTTGTACCTGTTTCTTTAGCCTTGACACTACACTCAGATTTCCTGCAATTAACTGCAAATGTTTGCACACAAAGCTGTCACCATAATTTTTGTAAAATCATAGTCAGTGTTTAACCTTGAAATATGCCACTTTTGAAAATATATAGGTGCTATTACTTGGTGGAAAAGCCAGCTTTCTTGAAATATCAGGTTTAATAACCACTCCTTGTAATAGAATTCCTGTGCTCAGTGAAAGGAAGAAGAGTTAGACTGACTGCAGTGAGGGCCAAGAGTAGGTTTCTCAGCTGGCACAAATCAAATTATCACTCCTGAGTTTGGTTTGGAGATGAGCTAATTTGTACCAGATGTGTACTTCTTGGTTTTTTTTCTTTTTTTTCTTTTTTTCCCCCCATCCTGTAAATAGGTAGAACTCGCTGCCTTTGCAAAGCAAATACAACCTTCCTGAAGCTCCTGGGTTAAAAAGTAGAAGCAGATACCTTGTGGTTAAGACTTGGACTGAGATCTCCTATTCCTCTTTGCTTTGCCTAATGTCCTTTTGCACAGGAAGTCAGCAGCCTAGCTTGGAAAAGCACCATGACCAAAGTGTTGAATAAATCTTGAGGGTCCCGGTTTGAGGAACTCAAAAATCAGAAGTCAAATACCCAACAATCACAATTGTAAAAACAATGAGACTTATGAATCGATGCCGGTCTCTTTTTGTCTCCCTTCTGAACTGTGAGAATTAGCACATGGTTGTATCAGACTTTCAAGCTTACTGTTATAACCTGAGAATTTCAGACCTTAATTTTTGTTTTATTGTATTTTTAAGGAAAGCAGAAGCTCTCACGTAATTGCTTGTCTCCAGGAGCTATGGCTTGGAGAGGCACCCTGCTGGTCACAAGACTCCCAATAAGCTCACTAGTGATTTAAAAATTAATCTATGGAGCAATACAGTTCCTGGAAAATCATCATTAATTAATTAGGTGGTGGGTGGTGAGTTCCAAGGGTTTTATTAGTATTAATTCAAACTGGAAATTAGAAATAAAAATGGTCAAAATAACTACAAATCCAGAAGAGGGGTTTTCATTAATCCTTTCAGTTCGGTGCCACAGAAGATTAATGAGTTCTGCTCAAGCTGAGATAGGTGTCCCATACAGAACCTTCCAAAATGTGTATTTCAGAGCTAGGCTGGGGAGAAACAGCTAACAGAAAAAGGGAAAAAACCCAACTCAAAGTAAAATTGAAAGTGAGACCAATGCTGCTTCAAATGTGCACCTGTATTTTCATATGCATATCTAGTGATTTTCATTAAAATCATACAAAGAAGATTCTTCTCCCCATGATTCAGCATCACTGTGGGTTATGTACGTGTGGAGGAAACACTTGGGAAGTTTACCCCAAAGTTCACCCATAACCTCCTCCCTTTTCTCTGATTTTTTGATCTCAGACTTTTTCATCATGCCTTTTTTCAAAAGGTGCAATTTATCTGCTGGTAAAGGTTACCCGAGGATTTATTTCAAGTACTAGTATTTTAAAGAAGTGGAAGTGACTGAAACATGTATATGAAAATACAGCATTTTCTTTCTTTACTTTCAATGTGTCCAGAACAGCTCGCTGTAATTTGTAAAGCAAACTGCTCTTTGTCCACAGTTCATAAGTTTTGTCAGGTCTAAGATATAGTAGGCAACTTCTGTAAAACCCACCTGTTCAAGATTCAGATTCAATGCAGCACAAACAGCTGAAATTTCATTCACGCTGCCGATTCAAAAACTGGTGGTCTGAACCCAACGCAGCAGTACAGTAGCACTCAGAGAACCTCAGCTAGACATACAGAAAGCCATGACTTCCCTGAGGTTACCTCACCATGTGCTTGAAGCCAGGGTAAGCTCAGTAGCCAGCTGTGGTTGTCAGGCTTGTTGTAAATCACAAAGGAGGCTTTGGATGTTCTTTCCAACCAAACTTCAAAACTCTGTAGCTGAAAATGAGCAAACCTGACAATCCCATTGAGATTCAAGGTCTTCTGTCTGTGGCATCCTATTCATTACTGGTAACCCAGTGGTCCTCTTCTTCCTGCTTGTCCAGACTGCTTGTAGAGCAGCCAAGAGAGATGACATCTTGTAGGAGACAAAGTCACTGTGCAAAACACTAAATAGTTCCTGGGGGCTTGCTGTGGCTCCCTTGAAAAAAAATTTTCTTTGCAGTTTTGCTTTCCACAATAAGTATGTCTCCAAGAAACAGAAGATACATAATGAAATTCACAAACCAGGAAATAATTTAAATTTCAAACAGCTGACACAGGAAGACAAAACCTGGTGTGTTGCAATGGAGTCAGCTGTTCACAAGAACTTGGGTGACCACAAGCAAAAAAACACCTGAGAACTTATCATACAACAGGAAAATGATTTATTTAATAATGCAGCAAACCTCTTGGCATTAAATGATGCTGGCCTCATCTCTGTAGGCAGCATAGTTTTCGATAATGAAGTCAAGATACACACAAAGAGCCCTTGTTTGCATGTCTCCTAAAGCCTCCTGCCATGTTCTACCTCAGTCTCTTTCTCACTTACCAGATTTCTCTTACTTGCGATGCCATCTCAGTGATTTCATCATGTACACTTCTTGCAATTGCCCTTTTCCTTGTTTCCCCACCTCTGTGTCTATGTCCTCTAAGCAGCAGCTGTCTTCTTGGTCAGACATGCTCCTTCAGTGATACCTCCTTGAAGACATCCAGCGCCCCAGCAGGATGGTCCCATGAAAGACAATGTGACCAGAAAGTCGCAATGCTTGTGTCCTTGTCCTCCCTCACTTTTTTGTGCTTCCTTCCATCTCTCCATCTCCATAACCAGACTTTCAGCTCCAGTTGCCGTTGCTTCTCTAGAGAAATTAGTAGTCTCCAACCTTTGATAATAATAACAAATAATAACTGAGGCACAAAAAGGGGACTGGCGAAGAAAGAAAAGTGATTCCAGAATTGTCCTCCGTGAGACTTCTACTCTTCCCTTGAAAACATCTAGCACCCATGAAAACCATTTAGTACACTAGTCATAACATAGGCCTGACAAAGTCTGGCAATTTCTGTTTTACTTGATGCACAGATTAGATGATTTGAAAAACTCACTCACAAACACTTAATTGTTGAATACCCCTGAATGTTTTCCTCAAGATGCAAGTTCCTTTCCCCATTCTTTAGCAAGGACTGAAAAGCAGAACTGGGATCACAAGTTTTCAGACTCCCCTTGCGTTACAACGTGTGTTTCAGTGGATTCACGAATCCACCATCAAGTATTATCAAAAATAAGTTAAACAAAAAAAGCTTTTCAAATCAGTTCCACATATCAGCTTCATACAGCTTTTCTTAGGGGTCACTGTATTTTTTACTGTATGTATTTGATCAACTAGTTCACGAATATATCCATCTACCTGCGGCTCTTCTCTATATAAAACTAACATTCAAGCATGCAACAATATGTATTCAATGAAACCTCCAGCCCAGTATGTTTTTGACAAATATTCAGCAAGTCCCACACAGAGAATAAAGAAGTTGAAACGACAGATCCCTTGCCACATTCAGCTGCACTTAGAATTCCTGTTGAACACTCATGTATTTTCTGTCTTTCCTATTGGGTTTTTTTTGGCTTTCTTTCCTTTTTCCTGCCATAGCAGATGAAGCAGATGCAATAAATTCTGTCCTTCACTGGCAGAAGAGTTTGCACCCAGCAGAACACCCGACCTTGAGAACCTCGAAGAGGAGCCCATGCTCCCGACTGTCACTAGCCTTCTGCTGAAAGCAAGGATCTGTGAATAGATGTTGGCAAAGTGGGTGTCTCTTCTTCCCCTACCAAGAACCAAAGCAGATGACAAGAACCGCTTTCTGCTATCAGACACTGCTTTAACTCAGGGGGCAGGGGTCCATGCTGTGCAACTGAAATGTTCAAAACCTTGTGATGGTTCATACCCAGTCCTGTATTGCTACGTGATGGAAAACTTGTTTTCAGCTACTTTGTTTTTAAATTTAGGAAATCACACACATACATTCAGGCACACGTGTACACCCACTTGCAAAGAATGTTCCTGTGGTTTCAAATTCAGCAAAAGCATGCAGAGGACAGAAAGGTTTGAATTGAAGATGCATATGCAATATTTTTGTGCAATTATAATACAGTCCCTAGCTGCCTAATTTAATTTGATTTTTTTAAGTCCCAAAGGATTTTTTACAAGCTCTTTTACACTCCTTCATTCTTAACTTTTTATCCTACAGTCTTGTCTCTCTTTTTGCTTTTTTAAAGTTGAAAGATTTGCAGAGAATGAAGATAGTGATTGCAAACACAAAAGGGTGCTGAATATTGCACAAGCAACTTAAAGTCATCTTTACTCATGCAACTGTTTTCTGGCTCCCTGGTATGTTTTCTGGGGGTCTGCTTGGCAGAAGCACACAAAAAGCAGCGGCAGACAACAGCGGTGCCGCGCTGTGAACACAGCTTGTATCACATTACAAGGTGTTCTCGGCATCACATACGGGCATCCAAAACTAACAGCCCCTTTCAACTTTCTTATTCCCTTAGCTCCCTTGCTCCGAAGAGTGGAAAACAGCACCCCAGGTCAATTCACCACGTCATTTGAAGACAAATTGAAGGAGGAAGTGTTCAGATACATCAGCGGCAAACACCACAGAAAAAAACAAGTGGGAATGATTCATGCTTCCCTCAGAGCTGGGTCTGGTTAGTTCCCAGTGATAAGGAAAGGGGATGTGTCTTCGTCAGTGATGGTAAAACAAAATATTGAACAGCTGCTCATTAAATGGACGCCGCGTATCCTGAGCCCTGAAAGGAGGTATAAAACATACGAGATAATGTAATTAAAGACTATCAGAGCACAGGTGCACAATCCACTAAAGGAAGTTGCCTGGGCAGTGTTAATTCGGGCATTGCTTCCATTTCGAATGCCTGCTTTTGTGACCCTGTTAATATTCTGCAGCCATAGGTATGATTGCATGTAGGTGCACGTGTGCGTGTGTAGCTTTTATCTACAAACGTAGCGGTAATGCTGTCTTCGTGAGGTTCTTAATGACAAGTGAATGATGAACATAGTTAAGAAACAATTTCATAGCTTCTACATCCAAATGGAGCAATTATGATCATTCGTCAAATAAAACAGAGCAAAGATCTTTACTTAAATGAATGTGATTATGTGCAATTACGGTCATCCCCTCTCATCCTCAACTAGGGTCTTTGAGTTTTCAGCGCCGCAGTTTAGACGGCTACGAGTTAAACCAGTTCATACGCTGCTTGGCCTCTTTCAAAGGGAAGCAGCACAGTCTCATGGGACTGGAAGCCACAGGCTCAGGCTTCAAACCCTCCACACACACACTCCAGGATCGCCTTTTCCAACGCCAAAATTCAGCTTCCCTGCCTGCCGCTACCTAACCAGACCACCGTTCCTCCAGACATTAAATTAAATCATAAAACACTTCCCGCTGCAGCACGAGGTGCCTGCTAGTTCACTGTCACGGCTGCATAATGCAAACAATTTCCTTTTCTCCAGCTCACTGACTCCCATTGCAGGCAGGGAGAAATCGAGGCTGTCTGAATGTCAAAGCAAATTTACATGGCTGTAACACATAGCTGAGATCCATGATGCCTCTCAGGGTTGTTTCTCTAATTAGTTGGTGGAGAGATCAGAAGAAATGACTTGAAAGAGAGCACAGCAGCGAGGGCAGGTAAGGGACTACATCAGGAAAGGAGGGAAGATGATGCAGGGAGAAATGCAAATAAGGGTTTTTGGATGCCATGCTTCAGTTAGATGCTAAATACACAATTCTAAGTTATTGGGCTATTTTATTAGGCAAGGAATTCTTATTTGATATTAAGGGAGCCCCAGACTTTGGTATAACAGGGAAAGTATGTTCTCAAATACCAGGTAAAAGGTAAAAGGAGAGCTCACTGCACAGAGTATCACAGGTTTGCAGTTTTCTGGCTTGTACCCACAGATAGCCACTTTCCAAAGTGGTAAGGGTTGTGGGGGCTAATGCCAGCCCTGCATTTTGTGCAGTTATTTAAGTCAGGCAGCAAGGTAGCAGCTCAGAGCATCAGTACCTGACTCACACTATGCCCTGTTGCAAATCACTGCACAACATACTAAGCCATTCAACTAAGTCATTCATCAAAGCCTAACTATCAAGTCCACAGGAAAATGAGGAATAGCTCATGTCTCTCGACTCCGCATTCGCAGCCACAGAAAGATTTTGAGTTTCCCTTGCTGAGAGCATGGTTCATGTTTAGAAACGTTAAAGCCAATATGTGGGTAACAAAGCAGGCAAGAGGAAAACTGTACTCTGGCAGCTGGTTTACCAGCCCCAGAGCCCTCCTCTTCCCCTGCACAGCTTCTGCTGTTCTGCCATGAACTGAAGAAAAGGTTGGGCTCAAACCCCATTTTTAAAGCCCGTCATCCCATCATCCAGGTTCCTGCCTATCTGCTCTGGTTCTCTGGGGAAGCGTCAGTGTTATGAGTTATGTACCTAGTACTGAACAGAGGTTGCCATTGGGGACAAACAGTGGTTTGACCCATGAAGTAGGTCCCACATTCCCTGGCTGACACATCAATTGAAGTTGGCAGGACCAGAGGAGGTAGCAGCAGCCAGCAGTGCTGTAGGACTGTTTATTGACATTTCAATGCATCTGGCGCACACCGGTAATGAGCCCTAGGAATGGGAGATGTTTAAAACCAAAGTTTAAAACCAAAACCATAATGGCAATAAAAGCCAATGGGGAAAAGGAGAAAGAGGAAGCAGTGTGGAGGGAAAAGGGCTAGGGGCACCTACTAAATCAGCTTTCCCATCAAAAAAGTTGCAATGTGAACACATACTCTGAGATTTTTACTCCTCTGAGCTGCATCAGTGAGAGGGACACCTGCAGAGTTAAAGGGCTGTAGGGACTAGCTGGGTTTCCCTCCTGTCTCCCTGCAAGCAATGGCACATCTGGCCACTTCCAACACCTCACTGTATTGCAGGTTATCTCTCTGAGCCCCTCTTCCCCTGTCCTTGCTGCACTGTGGGGAGTGGCTCATCAGGAACATAAATGGTGAGAAGTGCCTCTCACTGAGATGAAATATAAAATAATCCCACGAAAGCCCAGCCCACAGCTAATGAAAGCACCTTGTGCTGACAGCAGCTGCTGCAGAGGGAAATATCGACGGTACTACTACTGCCAGCGATTTCGCTTAGCTGATGGCAACCCTGACCTTCGCTGTGCCCAGAGGCAATTTGTTTTCCTGGCCGCTGGAAAGCTGGAAAGTACCAAGAGACATTACAAAAATGATGCACGCCCTGACCCTGTCTCATCATCATTTGCTATGAGATGGGTCTGTCCTGAAGGCTGTGGCTGCCAGCAGCTGTGGCACAGCTTCCCGCTGGCTCCATATGGTGACTCACGATGTGGCGTTTGGTCGGGGCTGCTTCTGTTGGACTGTCTCACTACTGAGTGAGGAGCAAGGGGACTGCAGGCAGCAAGGTTCACAAATCTCTGGTGTTCCCTTCCTGTTCAGATAACATGACGTTTCTTTAAAATCTGGGTACATTTGCAGTAATAAATGGTGAAACATCACTTCCAAATGGCAGCTAAGAGACACTTGCAGCAGACAAAGTAATAGCCATAAGAAACAAATTTCAGTTCCCCAGAGAAATCACTCCAAAATCAAGCTGGATACCCATTCAGGTCACATATATCCAAGATATCCATGCAAATATCCTTGCAGATGATCAAATCCAGACAGTTCAAGATCCAGGGGAACGCACGATCCACAGAACAGCTTCTGAAGCCCTGTCGCTTTGACTAATGAAATCTTCAGGTACCTAGAAGCCAAAGCATAAAAATACATGTAGACAAAAATCATCACCTTGACCTGACCTGATCATCTGTGTGGTCTGAGGAGCTCAGAGGGTTCTTGCTACCTGGGCAAACAGCTAGACGAACATCTCCCTTCTGCTGTTCCCAGATGGCTGGAAGCACGCTCACTGCTGTCACCCAGCAAAGGGATTATCCAGGTGTGGGTCAGCAAGAATATCCTGCATATGAGGGAAAACATGGCTCCTAGCCAACCAGATGAAGGGGCATGAGCCAATGCTGTGGAAGAAGAAAGGGAGAGGTCCTAGTCATCCCACATTGTGCGCTCAGAGAGAGGCTCCCACCCATCCATCACTCCAATGACACTGGAAAGCCATGAATTAGTTGCAGTGAAACACAGGAAATTCTCCTAGCTAAGGAGCATCATGGACTGAAACAAGGGTTCCGTGACTCCTGGCAAGGTGCAGAGCTGGGAGGGCAATAGGAATATGAGGAGACATAGGGGAAAAGGGGTACCTCGCAGTACCACTCAGCAACATGGCTGTCCTCCACCATAGGACTGCCCTGGTCTGTATAAGAAAGGCTTTGCTTCTTGGCTTTCCTGCCCTGACCTTTCTGGAAGACTTCTCGCTGTTGATCAAGAAGGATCGTTATAACTGAGCCAGCTTATTGCTCACAGGCAGTAGGTCTCCAGCATCTTCATGCTACAGAGTGTTTCTGGAAAGCAGAGGCTCTCTCCTGACGCAGTTGCCACCATCATCCCCAGTCTCATGTTTCCTATCGGCACACATAGGATTGCATGAGAACAGTCACGTTAAAAGTTTGCATAACAGAAAAGCTTTAGGGAGAAAAGAGTGCAGTAAAGTCAGTTTGACGGAGGTCAACTTCTTGTTCTGTCTTCCCACGAAAGATGCATAAGATTTATTTGTTTCATCTTTGGAAATCATAATATTCTGTATTTATTACAACAAAATTTCGCTTCCCATATTCTTTCTGCCTACATGAATGTTACTAAATACAGCAACAACTGAATAAATACAACTTTTACTGGCCTTTTGGGAAGCCAAGCTCCTACACTAGCACTAGTCTCAAATTTTCTACAGCAGTCACAGATCTTCCTTAAGAGACTAATCCAAATGCCTTAAGCATACAAGGAGACTACTGCTAATTTTAATTTTATGCCAGATCTGGCATATAATGAACGTAGCCTTTTGATCTTCTGGCCTGCCACAAAGAAATGCTTGCAGTTTTTTCCCAATAGATGCATTTAGAGGACAGGACAACTAGATTAGCGTTCAGATATCTGGTTTTATTTCCAGCTATGTCATCACCATTTCCCTTTTCTAGGTCTTTTCTTCTTTTGACTCTCTGGGGGATGTAGGCAATCAGCTTTGTAAAGCAGAAAGCTTCTTGCTATGTGTACAGGAAGCAGCTGGCACAATGGGAACAGGATCCCAACTGCAATCTCTGATTCCAATATAAATATAATTAATTCAGTGTCAGTGTACAGTGTTATGGATACTGTTTCACAAAAGACAGAAGTAAACTCCTTTTGGGTTCTTGGTGTGTCTTGGATCTCTGAACCATTAGAGATTTAATGACAATCCTCATTATCCTCAAACAAAACATATTTATATAGTCCTTTGACTCTGAGTCCAGCGACCCTCATGGTGTTCACCTGCCCTCAGAGAAGCTGCCAGGTTTGCACTCAAGCCCAGGTTAATTCAGAATGATGCTCAGGCAGGAATTATACAAAAATAATCTGTGAGGTTGGCCCTTTCAGTGGCATAAATCAGCAGCAGTCAGTCTGACTTAAAGACATAGCCTGTAGCTGTTGAAGAGCTGGGTCCTTCATATTCAGTTCTAGCTTCCAAAATACGGATGTGAAACAGAGCTGTAGAAGTAGAAGGTCTACCTGGGCAGGCAGGAGCACCAACAGCCACAACTGGAGTTGGAGCAATGTTTGGTTAAACTTCACATCTCCTAAACAAAGTTTGAGTCCCACAAGCCTCTTTTTAAAGGTTTTTTTCTGATACATCAGTTTTGATTGCCAGTATCGCACAGGCTGCTCAGCTGCCAGATCTATGTCAATAAGACCTTCCATGCTAAGTCAACCTTCATCCCATTTACTAAGGAGAAATACAATTGAGCTGGAATTACTTTTTAGTGGTTTTGCTTATGGGAGCAGGACTCCAGCAGTATATGAAGAGCAAACCCTGCAAACACTTCCTTTCAGTTCTGCTGATGCCCTTCAGCCCATGTTATGCAGTGACCATTACTACGTCTGAGTCTAGTCAGCACCCTCCCCAACTCATGAGCTGGATTCCCCGCTATGTCAGATCATACGCTGTTCCTGTGTGACCAAGGTAGCTTTTGAAATACAGTCTCCGGAGAAAAAAATATGTAGATTCTTCCCTTGCTACTCCCACATCATTCCACTGTTATACTGCATTCAGAGAGGACAAAGGAGCATCTTTTCCCAGGAACTCAACCAGATTTACACATCCTAAGAACAATTACAAGCCATTCCCTAAGAGATAGCAGTTAGTCCTCTGCAATAACTGAAAAAAGGAAGGATAGGAGAAAAGGTTCAGCCTGAAAAATGAGCCTGTTCAGGGTTATGTGCTCATGTGCCACCTCCCGTCCAGCCCTTCTGGCAGTAGGCTCCCTTCTGCTGAACATGTCCCACAGCCTCCTCTGGCATGGGGCAGCAGAGCCCCTGAGGTCTCCTCCATTGCATGTCCCAAACCTTTCCTTACAGGCCCTCAGCCCTGCAGCAACACGGGAGATCAACACCACCTCCCTCCACACAGCTTTGTGAGAGGGCATTAAATTTTCTTGCAGAGCTGAGGTAGACTTGCTGTTCCCCCCTCGGGATTAGGAGCTGGAAGTTCTCCAGGATGGCATGGTCTTTTGTCATTAAGCTGTCTCAGTCATTGCACTGTAGATCCAGACAGATGAAACGCCATCTGTATTTACAGAGGGCACTGGTACACCTTTTGTGTCTGCTATAAAAGCCTTTTTTCGCTCAGGCATCGTCTGGGGAAGAACATGTTTGCTTTAAACAAGGGTGCAGATAATGGAAAAGTGTTGCATCATTTTCTCTTGTTTATATGCTTTTACAGAAAAAAAGTGAAAGAGGTGGTTTTTTGAGGGATGGGTGTGTCACATTTTCTTAGAGATTTAGCAAATGTCTTAGTGAGGCTTAAAAAAAAATCCAGTCTACTACCCCTTGCTGCTGATGGTCTCTTCACCCCGGGGAGAGCAGGGCAGGTGGAACAGGCATCTGTATTGATCCACTCTGTGATTAAGTACCTGAGTGCTACAGAATACAGAAACAGAAAATGGGGCTGTTGTTTAATTGCTTCTAATAATGGTGCCTGTCGGGACAAGGAACGGCATAGGGAGTGACAGGTGAGAAAAGATTTATTAAATGAAAAAATAGTGTCTGCAACATGGTGCACCAGGATGAGACTCACAAATGTTGGACCTAAGCTGGAACCAATAGGGCTTAAATTCAAGCCCAGAGAAAAGAACTCCTGAGCTACTCCAATAAGAAACATTTGTTACCTTCCCATCAGGGAGATTTCTTTGCATACATCATATTCAAGGCCACCTCTTGCTTGCCGAGCCCTGCGGTGGCAATGCTCGCCTTTCAAAGGATCCTGAGGGTCTCTCTGGGTCACAGTCTGCCCTGCGGTACATGACCAAGACACAGCTCACCCTCCAACATCAAGGCAAAGAAATGACACAGGGGAAGGGGATTTCTAAATTTCTGTGCATGAATGGGGCCACATATCTTTACAGAATAGCTGAGGCACAGCGGAACAGCATAGTGCCTCCTACAGCGAGCGAGGTAAGAGTGCATGTCTTCAAGCCTCAGAAGAAGGAGGACGTGCAAGCTCAGATACTCACCTAGCCACCTCACTGCATCGAAGTGCATCAGACTCCCACAGAAACTAACAGAAGTCTCCTATCCATATCATTTTGTTTTTCACCAGTGAAGAGGAGCATAC
This sequence comes from Burhinus bistriatus, assembly GCA_013397275.1. Lineage (NCBI taxonomy): Eukaryota > Metazoa > Chordata > Aves > Charadriiformes > Burhinidae > Burhinus > Burhinus bistriatus. The sequence goes on along the minus strand of VYXH01009258.1, from coordinate 62,338 downwards.
CACCTAGAGGTCTCTTTAAAAAAATAAATAAATAAAATATCACCCCAAAAAATAACAGGCTTCTGCTACTCAGAATTTGGCTTTCTCACTATCAATTTCAGTGCAACCTACATGAGAAAATAAAAACCTCCCTCATCTGACAGCCTAAGGGCCAGTGCTTCTGCACAAGCACTTTATTATTCCCTGGGAACAAGATTGTCACGCAAACACAACTACCTCCTGGAAGCTCCCAGAGCTGAGAGGGCATAAGTATTCAGCAAATAAGCACACATCTATACATAACAAATCTGCATCTATTCAAGATGAAGCCAGGCTGCTGGCTATCCACATAATACAGTATTCATGCCTACGCAAACCACTGTCATATTGCTGGCACTTTTATGCGATCTCAGAGCCATGTACAACTAAATCTGTATAAAATCAGATAATCCGCTCCAAAGGAAAAATATAGAAATTGAATGCAGCTTGGTGGGGGAAGGGAAAAGAAGGCTACAGAAAAAATGAACAGAAAACAAACATAAGCATATTAATGACTGTGGCATTCTTGTGGACTTGTAGCAGGAGAAAAAGGAAGAAATAACACCATCCTGTTTACAGTGTCTAGCCATCTGTAGTAACTTATACTGCCTGTCACCAATTTCCCCCATTTCCTCTCTTGGTCAATTAAATGCTGCATCATTCCCCATCATACCTATATTAAAGTGGGACTGCTCACTGTACTGATTTCCTCAATATTTTGACCAGCTTGCTCCTGGGGACACCTAGTTATGTTTATCCTGCCCACTGTGCAGGGCAGCTCCCACCTAGGCAGGGAGATTCCCGCAGTGATCCAGTGCTTTGCTTCGACACAAGCAGTCACAACTATGTGGACGCCTACAGCTTAGTTTCTCATTTTCTCAGTATCTGATTGATCTGTAAGTTGTAAGTGTCTGTGGGAAAGGAGCATGGGATACTTTAATTGGTCACCAGAGATTTACGTTTGATACATCATTTCCACCCAGACCTTTGGACTGTCCTGAGCCAGCAGCAGAAATGGCTATTTTAAGTCAGGCCAAAGATAAAACTGCTCCAGTGTCTTGTCTCTAATAACTGTCAATAACTAACACCGAGGCAAACAGCATAAGAAGAGGATGAAAATAGAGTGACCGTTTCCCAGTTACACTTTCCTGCCTTCTGGCAATCGGCTGTTCAGAAGTTTTCTGCGACGTTATCGCTCTGCGCTTAAAAATAGTCCGTGACAATTTCTTCTGTAACTTTTTCTAACTGCATTTGATCATTTGACTCCATGCAGCGCATGCAGTTTAGTGGCAGCATAGACAGACAGTGGTAGAGACAGCAGGAGGCTGTTTCTGTACTGGAGATTTTATTCTGCTTGAGACTGAGCAGTGTATGACGCATGCTATGTTGGCATTGGGCGTTTTGGAGGTGAGTGGATACCTGGCAACTTCTAAGTGAGGTAAAAACTGAAATTCAGATGAAGTACCCAGGCTGCAGATGCATTCAATTAATTTCATTAGACAAGGGATCTCCCCTAGGCTAAAAGGCTTCAAAGTGGTAGAGGAGATAAATTATCCTTCCAATTCAGACTCATGGCCATCCGCCACCTGGGAGCCTGGTTGGATTATTATTAATTTTTCCCCCCTCAGTAGTAGCGGAAAATATCTGTAAATAGATTCAAGAAGCGGGGACATTTCCAGAATATAAACTTCGAGCTTTCCCTTGATTGCTTTCAAACTTGGCTCTTGAAACATCCTTAATTCCCCCCTCCCTGTCCAAGCCTATCAGATTTTTCGTGATGCTTCTGAGGACTTGTTTAAAAAGACTGCCAGACATAATACTACCTCATCATTTCTTGCACTAGATGTATTACTTTTGGGGTCCAGAGTACAGTGTTTTTCACTGACCTTACAAAGAGACAGAGATAAATAGCCTTTAACGGGAAAAGTTAGCGTTCTGTCATAAGATGACATCAAAGAGCTTGGTAAAGCACAAATTGATTTGAAGTTAGGAGGAGAGCATAGATGTGGAATGACAATCAATAGCTGTAGGAAAGTATTGTTCCATTTTTCAAGACACAGACAAATTCACCCACATCAATGCACAAGATATTTCTAAACGTATTTCTTCTGCAGATGGTTTAAGATCAAAACAGTGGGAAGGGAAAAACAAGAGAGGGAGGTATTTTTTTCAGAAGCTTCATAAACTTCTTCCCATGTATTTCAGGATGCGACAAATCTTGGGGAAAAAGAGAGTGAAATTCTCATCCTATTCTGGCCCACCGACATTAAGAGAAAAGGCCAGGCTAGAGCTAAGTGGCCTGACATGTTTACACCTACTCCTAACACCACACAAGACAGGAGAAGGTTCCTTGTAAGAGGGATGAGAAGAAAGACCAGGAGATCAAGCAAGGACTGCGTCTGTAGCCTCTGTAGGACTGTGATGACCCCAGCAGGTGCCTGAGATGGCAGCCGTGTCTTACAAATCTGCTGATACAGCGCTGCAGAGGAGTCCTGCTCACAGATCAGCAGAAGACAACAAGGCAAAGTATTGATGTTTGGGTTCATACTGCACCCCAAGGTGCTGCCCAGAACTGGAGTACCCTGGTGCTGCTCAGTACCATACGAAGCACTGTATGGGAGAGTTTTGGTCTTAAACATCCTGCAAATTAGGCAAGTACAGAGGAAGATAAGGGGGTCCGTATAAACAAAGTGCTCTGGGAACAGCAGACACATTCCACCTTTTCTCCCTCTTGCTGGGATAAATCTAAATACATTAGACTGTCCAGATACTGGAAAGGTGAGAATGGTGGACACACACACGCACACTTCTGGTGTTTGCCTCAACAGCTGTTTAAAGACTCCAGTCAGGAGTCTTAAAGACTCAGGGCTTAGAGGCAGGGCTGCCGCAAGCTTGCTCCCTGCCTTAGATTAAACAAAACCAAAGCAGCCACCCTCCCTTCTTCTTGGCACTGGTGGTACCCTACTCACCTTCTGGGCAGGAGCTGCCCCATGCCACTGGGCTGCAGGAGGCGAGCAGGGCACCCTGCCTCTGGGGCGGCTGGGCCACTGGTCCCTGCCCATTCAGCGCCTGGGAGGAGATTAGTTACATCCCTACCTTCCCTGCGGAAACTGACACAAAACCCAGTTGTTCTGGCTTGCGGTCCCCCTAATCCCACGTCCCACTTCCTCTCAAGGCTGCATGTGTATGATCTCTAGGCAAATTTGAAATGGGGATCGATTTTGCTGTGGTCAAATGCAAGTCCTATCAATGTCTTTTACATTATGATAGCACCCCAATAATTTTGTTTCATTTTTTAATCCTAAGAGCTAAATAGCTGCTGAGGACATGGCAAAGTAAAGCAGTTCCACCCTCCATGATTTGGGCAGCCCTGTACCACTGCTTTAGACTGTGCCTGAGAGGAAGACTAACACATAGGCAGGTTCCAGAAACTGAATTTCAGTTTGACTGCAGGCTAAACTGTAAAGACCAGGAGAGAAGGAAGGGGAGCAGAACTAAAGTGAGGATGAAGGATAGAAGGGATGGGGAATCAGTTTCCCAAGTCCCAGGTAGACTACACAGCAGAGGAGGATACCACAGCACCAGGCATCACCATCTTTCCCATCAGTCGACTTCCCTCCCGCTTTTGCTCTCAGGAGAGGCAGAGCCAGGTCTTCCCCTGCCAGACTCACTGCCACTGTTGGTGTGGTCTCCCCACAGGAGGAAGGGAGAGGTGACAGCAGTGGCTGCTGCATTCTGCCAACAGATTTGTTGTCTCCGTCCCCACCTCCCACTGGGCGTCCACGTACACCCACACATATATGTGCACACACACAAATACAAATGACAAGGATAAGCTGCCATACATTAATAGCACTATTAGTAATATGTAATGGAATTGTCAAAGCCACCCAACACTGGCATAATAGGTAATTCTTCATCATTAACAGAAACTGCCAACAGAACAGCTACCCGCATCCAAATGTTTAATTTTCAGACTGAGGAAGCACAAAGCTCTCCATAGGCTGTTCGGCAGAGACATGACCCTGTGGCCAGTATCTCTCAGAGGCATTGAAGAAGTGTCATTGGCAGAGACAAAGGCAAGCTGATATCGACCAGATCAGAGCTAATCACCAGACCCCAAAATGAGACTTTACTAACCTGTGAAGAAGTTACAGCTGCAATAAAAAATGAAAAATAATAAGCACTTTCATTGTCCAATCTGTGTCCCCTAGTCCCAGTCAGGACAGCAGGGTGGCAGCACTGGGACACCTGCAGTGCCAGCTCAGCTGCCTTGAATCCTCCATGCACTTCCAGGCTGGAAAAGGAGCCAGAGAGAGTCCATGCTCCCTGCAGTTATAGTTAATATTGCAACTGCAACTCGAGGCCCTGGCCAGGGCCCCATTCTGCTCATTTCATGGACAGTACGTCAGCCAAAATACTGAAGACCCAACCAGAAGCCTCAGCAACTCAAAACATAGGGTGCTTCTACCTGATCTCACGCAAGCCCCAGCAGCCTGCTCCCAGGCTGCAGCCCTGCTGCCACGTCCATGGGGTGCCGGGCATGCAAGGTGGCTTCCTCTTGCAGTGTGTCCTGCTGTGGTGAAGCCTGGCAAAAGGATGTCTTTTTGACCATCAGGTATGGAGTCTATTCCCACCGGAGACTGACACCCTGGGGTGTCAGGTTTAGGGCAGGAGTGCAGTCAGGTAACAGCTGGCAGGTGGGATCAGAGCAAAAAAAGGACCACTTTAGCAAGACGGGCAGCAATCTTGGGGCATGCGGGAATATGGCTCTGAAAATTGAGATAATCAGTCAACACAAATGGTTGGAGTCCCTTAGCTGCCCAGCAGACAGTCACAAAATTGTTTCCAGTGCGCAGCTGGTGCTGTGTCATCAATCCACCACAATGCACCACAGGGTTGTCTCTCTTTCTTCTCTGAAAAACCTCTGGGAGTTACATTATCCAGAGGCATGTAACACACATCAGGATGCTCTCGCAGTGTTTCCCAATGAGCTGCAGTTCGCCACAGCAGCATGACTCCCCTCTGTGTCCTGCCCTCCTCCAGCCCCTCTAGCAGCTGCACCACCACTGTAGCTATTTCTTGTGGGAAATCAGAAATCAGCTGAACAGTGAGAGGGCAAAAACTCACCAGCTACAGTCTCATGGGCTGTCCTACATAAACTTTAGAAAGCAGCGTGTGACAGGGAGCAGGGCATGCCCCTGCTTCGCGTTCAGTGGCCTTCCTCCCCTTTCAGACCAGCAGGGCGGCTCCCCCAGCACTCCTCATGGGTACCACTCTGCCCCCCTGTGCAGTGCTGGGCTGCAGTCCCTGAGCCTTCTGTCCTCTCTTCCTGACTGCTTTCTGCCTGCCATTTACTCAGATGCCTTCTCACCCTCAGCCAAAGCACAAGGACAGTGCGGTTTTTCCTCCAGTGTCTTCTGTCTTTTCTCAGACTGCTTGGCAAGATCATTCCCTCTCTCTTTGGGGCTCTTCTTGACACCTTCCAATGATTATTTTTTTTCCTCATCCTATCCTTCTCTGCACCTTTTCTTCTCACTTATTATACTCTTTTCCTCTCCCCTGCCTTCATTTGGCTTTCTTTCCAGCTTTCTCTTCACCTCAATTCTTTCCCTTCCTTCCCACTTTTTTGCTGGGAAGAGAGTGGATCTCCTCTGCTCTGTTTAAATCTCTCCTGAATATGCACCAGGAAGACAGGAGACAAGAAGAGGAGAAGGTAATGCCCCTGCTTAGCAGGGTTTTTTTGGTATGGATTTTTATTTCTTCTTTTCTTAGTTCCTTCCTCCCACCCCCGGATAAAGAGAACTGCTCATATTAATACAAGCAGAGATAAAATTAAACTGAGAATGAAAACAGCAAATATATTTACCAGACTTTTTGTAAATGCAGCTGATAGCATCACAGGATCTGCAGGATGGATTTCCAGCACCTTCTGGGGAAGCTGGGGAGAGAAGATAAAGAAAAAGAAGAGGGGTAAGTTGTACTTAGCAGAGGGAAATCACTAAATTTTAGCGCCAGCTAAGTACTTTCTATAAAAGCCATTTTACAGAAAAATAGACATTTGTCCAAAGAAATGTCCTTTTCTTTATGTTTTAATGGTGTCATTAAAAAAAAAAAAATCCCCACCAACAAAAACAAAAAACCCAAACTACTGGGCAATTTCCAGAAGAGGAGAAGGAAAAATAAAAAAGAGAAAGCGGTTGTTTTGTAAAGCAAAGCATTTTAAGTTTATTGGAAAACAATAAAGTTCATGGCAGACACTGAAATGCTGGGGTTTTTTTATATTGTGTGTGAAAAACAGTTAACAGTTTTGACTCACATGCTGTCCTTTAGCTATCTACAAGACCCACTTTTGGTCCCAGGATCATGCGGGCGGCTGCAGGAAGGGTGCATCCATCGGGTAAGCAGCAAAAGCACGCTCCCGCACGCCAGCCTGCCCGCCACTGGGTGCTGATGGCTTTTCACTGAGTCGGTAAGACACGGGATCAAAACCTACTGGTGAAGAAAGGAGGAGGAGGACCTGCTCCACGGAAGACATGAAATGTCAGATGAGGGAGGTGCGAGAGCAGCCTGTGGGGCAGGTGAGTGGCATGTGCGCCCTCGGGGATCATAAGAGATAGAGAGGAAGAATGGGAGCTCCTAGCAGGCAGTCACACCACAGGTGACCGATGATGGGGTACCGCTGGGATGTTGGGATGGGAAGGTATAGACTGCCCAGGAAAAGACTGGCAGAATGAAAACAGAGGGAGGATTGCACATAGCCTGACTCTGAAGTTCAAAAAAAACCCCAAAATATGACACGACAGCCAGTCTATGAATTTCCTTAAGCGAAGCAAATAGAAAACTAAGGCTGAGGTCATGAGAAAATGCTACTGCACCCCATCTCACCAAGGAGAAGCTGAAGCTTGGGGTTTTTGTGTTTATAAATTAACAGAGACAGCAAAAGGGTAGAACTGTGGCTGGCAGCAGGCAACAATATTCATCTGGCATTAGAAACATAGAAAAGGAGAAGAGCAGGGACAGACAGTATGCCAGGTTGTTCAAATGTTTGAGGGATTTGTTTCAAACAGTGAAGGAAGATGCTGGTGGAGCCACTTTTCTAGGCTTGATTGCAATCAGTAGGTAGCTACAAGCTAAAAATCTCAGCTGGGAAGTCATTTGGGTGCAGTAATTCTGACATGCCAGCACCCTCTGTTCTTTGAAAGAGAGGCAGAATTAGCAGGAGCCCAAGGAAAATGCAGACTCTCCCTCCCAGACTCCAAAAAACTCAGCTACATGGCAGATAAAGTCTCCTGAGAAGGGAATTTAAGCATAGAGGAGAGCAAGAAAATTGGCAGTTACTGAGAAAGACCATGTTAAAGTACAATGGCAACTTATCTTATTGTGATAGAAAGATAGGAAGCAGAATAAGAGACCATTATAGCTGTGTCAAGTGCTCTTTAGGGACCTGAAAATCAAAAAGAAATTACAGAAAAAGTGAAAACTAGACCACAAAGCTAAGGACCAGCATAAAAGAACAGCATAAAAATCAGAAATGTTAAAGCACAAAATTAATTACAATTAGTAACGGGCATAAAGCCACAAGTAAAAGTGCTAGGGTATCAGCAGAGGCAGAAAAAGAGAACATACAGGCTATTATTTAATGGGAAAAGAGGAAACAATGGCTGATAGAGAGAAGGATGAAGTAGCCTAATCCATCTCTGCTTCAGGCTTCATAACATACTTCAAAAATTAATTTGAATAAGGGGACAGAAATGCAAGCCAGAAAGAAAAAAATCTTGAGATAGATGAGATATAGTCAAATTATCAGTGCCTTCTGAAACCCACCCTCAAGTATTAAAGGTACCAGCTGTAGAAATCTCTGATCTGTTCAGAAATCATCCCTGAAATTCATGGTATGGGAGAGATCCCAGGAGACGCAGGAAGGGCAAATACAATATCTTTATTTAAAATAAGGCAAAAGGAGAACATGGAAAATGTAGACTAGTCAGTCTCCCTGGAAAAACACTAGCACAGACCATTACGTGATCAATATATAAAAACCCAAAGGAAAACCAGTTGAGAAAAAACAGCTCAGCATAATGAATTTATCAAGAAAAAAATCATTTCAGTTATTCATTTCAATGAAAAGGATGTCAAATCAGTTGTTCATTCCAGAGAAAACTAATTTTCCTTTTTGACAAGGTAACTAGCTTTGTGGGTAAGGAAGGAGTAGTTGAAATATATGTTTTAGCAAAGCTCTCAGTATTGTCCCACATGGCCATAAGCAAACCAAGGAAGTAGAGTTTAGCTTAGCAGTACTTCAGCTTTTTGGACCCTTGAACATAACTGGCCATAAATGCCCTCGCTAATGCTGTCTGGCCTTACCATCAAACTTCTAATAGGAAAACATTCATAAGGAAGAATGCTTCCTTGGATCGACTGCAGACCATGTGCTACGGCTTTGCGGTTCATCAGCAATTCACAGATGATGGTGTGGGAGTCACTGGCCTACTTGAAATTGCCTGTCAGTGCAACTCGGTAGAAAAAAAAAGCAAACAGACAAAGTGTCAGTGATTAACTACCAGTTTGAGGTTTCATCTGGACCCCGAAAGAATCTGTCCCAGTCCTGGATCTGTTCCGGTTCTTCATCAGTAACTTGAACAAAGGAAGAGAGCGTGCATTATGAAATCTGCAGATCACCCCAACTTAAGAGCCCATTTGTAGAACAGGACCCGAATTCAAAATAATCTCAATGAATTGGAGAAATAGTCTGAAATCAACAAGCCACAATTCAATAAAGCCTTCAACAAAATATGAAACTAGGAAAAAAGAAAGCAAATGCTGAGACATCAGACAGGGAATAACTGCTAAGTTAGAAGCACGTATTTCAGGATGCAGTGAAATGCAAACTCAAGGTGAATCCAGTCTCATTTTGGCAACTCTTACTCAGTGTCACCTGCAAAAAATCACAAAGAAATCTCTCTGTGCTACTCCACCTCAGTGAGGGCTGGGCCGATACCTGGTATCCAGGTCTGTGCACCACACACGAGGATCTAAGCAGACGAAAACATAGAAGACAGCTGCAAGAAAGACAAAAGCTAAGGAAGCATGGCACCAGAGGAGATGGTGAAGGACACAGCATTGTTTGGCCTGGAAAACAGGCAAGGTATTTTTTAGAAAAAGTTGTTCGAAAAAGGTTTCCAGTGGAAATTGATCTTTTTTTTTCCCTTTTGGGGGTTTTGATGTTTAAAAAATAAATTTTAAAAAATACACATTCTTTCATCATATCTGTTTTACAGCTTAGTGAAGGGTTAGATTCACTCCTCTATTATTTTCCCTTCACCCTACTGAGGAAAAGAAATAGGATGATGAAAATGAAGAAAGCAGGCGAACAGGAGAGAGAAAAGTCAAAAATTTAGAACTAAAAACTTGTTATTCGGTCAATTTTCAAAGATGGCAGTTAAATAATAAAAGATAAAATGAAAATAATTAATGTTATTTCCTCTTAATTAAAAAAAACCAAACAAACAAACATGAAAGAAATGGGAATACTTCCTATTATTTTCTGTGAAAGCATAACTGGGTATTTTTCACCAACTCTGGATGCTTTAGCCCTCCAGCTGCCTCAAGAGCTGAGATTATCTATCTCTGGCACCAAAGACAAGGGCAGATATCAGAGGTCCCTCGCTGTGACACTCTCCTCTCAGCTTCCTCCCAACGCAGGCTGAGACTTTATTGGCAGTACCACAGCAGGGATTTTTTCTGTCGTTCTGTATTGGCTTGGCCACCCTATTAGCAACAATATAGTTCCTCATTGGAGCTAATGCATCATCTTTGATCATCCTCCTAGTTTACATTTCTCATGTCTTTTATTCACATCTCACAACCCTCATTATTATACACATTTCCAAACTTTCATCTCCCAAAGGGCAGAGAGGGAATAACAGGGAAGTTGGAATTTAACAAGATTTGGCACTAAGCTTTGATTTATTGAATCAAAGACCAGGGGGAAGGAGCACAGAGGAAGGAAAGGGCAGGAGAGGAGTAGTGCACAACAATAATTTGCAAAGATCTTAGGTGCCAGCAAACCCTTAATTGTTGATAACCGGCTGCTTTCTGCAATGCTCATGGTGAGGCAAAATCTCTCCAGCCTCTCGGCCCCACAACTTCGCCTGGCACATGGAGACAGGCAGGCAGCTGAGATGGAGCCCAGCCAGCAGCTCGAGGGCTGTCGCCCTCCCCATGTGCAGATACGGACACCCCCTGGGAAGGCGCCCCCCCCAGGCTCAGGAAGGCTGGGCTATTGCTCATCCCACCACCTCTTCTCTCTGCAGGGTGAGACCGCAGGCACAGTCCGGCTCATTCTCCCTCTCATCCCACCTCTCCACTCAGCTGTGTGAGAAAACTACCAACCACCTACCCCTCCTGCCATGTCCCCCCTCTGCCTAACAAAGCAGCTCTACTGGTCAGAGAGAGCAGGGCCAGCCCAAGGGGAGGGAGCCCTAGTGCACCCCAACACCAGCCGCATGCCTGCTGCAGCAGAACAGGGCTGCACAAGCGGTGCTCAGATGGGATCAGAGAAGGTAGCTGGTCTCCACCACCCTCCTCCCACTGCCCAGCAAGGTTGCTGCTGGCCCTGAACAGCCAAAGATGGTGTTTTTGACACAAGTCCATCCTCCAGAGGTGTGTGCCAGAAGAGCAGCAATGTTTAAGGCCCCACGCAAACCTCCTGCTCCTCTCCTGATAGGAGCTGCTGCTCCCCACAACAGCTTATCTCCAGCATCGCTGACTTCAGTCACCCCTTCCGCAGATGGAGGACACCAAGACCGAGCTGCACTTGGAAATGCTGCCTGCTCCAGCTAAACAAACAACAAAACTTGCCAACAGTTTGCAGTTGTCAGGACGGAGGGGGCAGCTACCAGGATCCCACTGCAGGGACACGGAGGGAGACAACGCTGTTGCTCCCTGTTGCACAGCTATCTGCCATGTAAAAATAATAGTGGCTCCATCTGCAAGGGCCCTCTAGCTGTCGACACCTGCAGACACACAAATGCTTTGCAAAAGACAGACACATCTCCCAATTTACAAAACGCTACCCAGGACACCAGAGGTACAGGCAACCAGCCTGCACGGTCAAAGAAGGCAGAAGTCAGCATAAATTTATCGGAAGCTTTGAGAGCCTCTGTGCAAATATACTAACAATGTGCACAACAGAAAGCATAGACTGAGCACGGGAAGAGACGGCATTACCGCTGCTTGTGTTGTATCTGTTTACTGGATAAACAAAGGACTCCTGTAGATAAACAAAAGATTGTGAGTCTAGCACTTTTCCCACTGCCAGATTTAGAGATAAACACACAGATGAAAAGGGTTTCTTGGAATAAGCTGGGCTGTTTTGGCTTTTGGCACTGGAAATGACAGAGATTTGTGTCAGTGGGGCTCTGGAGTACATTAATCCTTTATAAATGTTTTTTAAATAATACATGTGCCCTGAAACAACATGTGAGGGCTGCCTTATTAAACTGAGATCTAAATTTAAAGGCATAGTTGGGGAAAGGCATCATTTATTAAACTGTTGCCAACACCTTCCAGTGTCACAGGATGTCCGCAGCACAAACATCCCCTTCCTGCCCTGCTGGATCCCTCGCCAGTCCCACCAGAGCCCACACTACCCTGCCGAAGCAGAAGGGCAGGGAGTTGTACGGCCCCAGGCCACTGGGATGGTCTTCCCGTGGCCACTGCCAGGCCAGACCAGTGCCCTGAGCATGGGGAGCCCCTGCTGAACCTCCCTGCCCCAAGGGCTTGGTGCAGAGCCCAGCAGCAAGGGAGAGAGCAAGCAGCAACCTGTGAAGTCCTTGCTTCCCCCAACAGAAAGCCAATATCTGATGCAGCATATATTAAGACATCCCTGTGACTTTTGCCATGGCTTTTATATGCATCAGCTTTGGCTTCTGAACTTCTGAGCTAGCAAACTCTGTAAAACATGCTTGTTTTAAGCACCTGGACTACGTCCATGCTTAAGGCAAACTCACAGTAAGTGTTTTGTTCTGTCAGGGACCTGTTGACCTACCTTCAGAAGCAGATATATGCCCAGAAGCTGAGTTCTCCAGACAGACCCTATCATCCAACCCAGGCCCTAAGTAGGCACTGGGCTGGTCTCTTGTAGGTGACTCCAAAACCAAAGTTTGGTCCTGACAGCACTGTGCTGCCCCGACAAACTTGCTGATGCCTGACTTTATCTCTTCCAGGGTACGTTGTATGTACACCTGGAGCTGTGTCTGTGCACCTCAGACCTGATCTGCAACGACTTTTCAAGTGTAGAGTCTTCCCCTCCCTCCTTGCGGTTGCAGGGTCCTTTAGCAAAAGGGGATGAGGACTACCTGCAAAAACCGTTAATCCACTTGTGCTTTAAAGAAGCCCCAGAGCAGCAAAGGTTGATTAAGATCTGGTACCCCTGGGAATTAATCTAGATGGAGACGTAGCAGGAATGGCTCTTCTAGCCACTGCTAAGCCTCACTGGCACTTCCCCTTTAGTTCTGGCATGACCAGCAGGAACACCAGCCTCCTTTTCCTAGAGAAGAAGCCTCTGGGCACAGGGTGCATTTGGGGTTCTCGAAGTGCTTGGGCTTTAACCTCACTGTACTGCAGGACGCACTGTCCCTGTTTCATTCTCCAGAGGAGATTAGAGCAGTTAGCACCCAGCCTCTCTCCATGAGGCCATGGCAGGGTAGGGAGCAGAGCATCAGTGGTGTGAGCTGCAGACCTGAACCCTTACCTCCTCCCCTTGGACTGCTGCAGGGTCCACCTGGCCCAGGGTTGCTGCTGGCACCAGGTGTGCTAGTTTACCTGCTCAGTGACAACAGATTTGACAGTCTTTATTATCAGGCAAACAATCTCAAGGCCCAACAAAAGCATCAAAAAATAGAGACAGAAAAAGAGAAATTCCTGACATGGCCTAATTTGAGGTCTAACACCAAACAGGTTTGCAATAAATTGAAAATTTTCTTCACATAGCAGAGATCAATAAATGTAATTATTTGGACTTAAACCTCATGAATTCTGAAGAGCTTCTCAGATTACTTGGAGAATAAGTGCTATTTTATAGGATGTCAAAGCTGATCAGAATAACAACAGTCACAGCAAAGACCCCATCAGTGAGAATGAAACCTTACAGTATCTCACTATGCCTTGCTCTTCTTAAAGGAACATTACCAGGGCAGAAATCATGTTAAAAGAATTGATGTCTCCTCTCTTGAGCTATTAACAAAGCAAGCTGGGCTTGTAAACCTCTCATCGTTCCAGTCTCCATCTCTGACCTTAAACCTAACACATTCTTCAAATTTCATTTGTTTTCCTCGGTGACACTGGCTGTTCAGGCTTATGCTTTCTTTAAGATGGATGGTGAATTTAGACAGGACTGACTGTCTGAGATGGGGCCCAAATCCAAACCATATGTCCACGGACCTGCGTTCTGGGATTTGAGAGAAAATAGGATTGGCATCCAAGTCACCCTTGATATTGGAAAATTAAAACGTGAGCAGCAAGCTAAGTCAGACGCAAAACCTGCCCCAGCTTGGTCTGTTTCCAGGACCTTTACGTACACTGGTATGAATCAGGGGTAATTCCACTAAAGTCAAGGTACTGCTCAGCTGGAAAACTGGCATTAGAGGAGAATTTCTCAGGCCCTAGGGTTGAATCACTTTCACTTCCCATTAATTCTCCCTGGTTTTCCGGCAGTGCACAATGTGGCTGCACTGAGCTCACAGCAGTACAGGACAAAGTCTGAAACAAATTCATTCCCACCAGCAGCCTACCAGCCCAGAAGTCTATGCATTTTAACTAAGGCTATGTGCTGGAGCCAAAATGCCATCCTTAGAGATCAGAGTATTTAGGCTGCACTTGCCTCAGATGCAGTAAATGGAATTTTAACCAATTTAGATGGTGCATCACCTCATCTAAACAGAAAAAACATGTCAGGCTCTTCTGTGAACCCTGTGGCTGAGCAGCCCCTTCCTTGCTGCCAAGCCCACGTGTCCATGTCTGTGCATCGCTCCTGGGCCCTGGCACCCACAACCTGCCTGAATACAACCTGAGAGTCACTGTTAGGGCTCTGATGTAGTTATGTATATTCCAGGTTATCATTTGAAACACTCAAGCAGAGACAGACACCAGACCCTGGCTTTTATAGTTCCTGCAAGACAGGCTTCATGCCATGCTGTGTGCAGAGAAGGCTGTTCTTTTCCACTTAACTAAAATGTGTGGGGAAAGTGCATCCCAGTCCTTTGGCTAGAGCCCGAAGAAGCTGTCACTCCCCACGTCTGAAAGTGGCATGTGTGGTGAAAGGGGCTGGTCAGTATACACAGAGTTGTAATTATCCCAGCAAGTCTTCCTGCTGGAAATTCAGATTATCTTTGTTTTTGTCAACCTGGTTCAGAACAGTTCCCAAACTAAAATAAGCAGCAAAGTTCACAAAACAACTTTTTTAACTGGTAGAACAGTGTCGTTGGCTTGATTCACCCACTGCACCTGGCTGCAAGGACAGAGCTGGTAGGCAAAGAGCAGGTTCCTGTGAGACGGTGAAAAAGGATGAAAATGCCTGGAATCCGCCGCGCTTCAGGAAACAAGCTGGGAAAATCTTCAAAGCAGGAGTAAACTTGACAGAGAAGTAAATTAAGTCGTGTCCTTCCTTTGCAATTCCAGCCGCTGCTGGACAGGACACCTCACAAGGCTGCTACTGAAGGTGGACCCATACTGGGATGTGAATCCTGCCTCTTTACAATGCCATGGACAGTTTTTATGTAGGCAGGAAGAAAAACCAAGCGGGACCAAGTCAGGCAGAGAAAAGGGAATTGATTTACTTTATGCAAGAGCCTTTTTCTACCCCAAGAAGTCCAAAACAGATAAGATATCGGGGTAGCTGATGGTCACCCTAGCCTCCCCTCCTTGGGGCTGGACATATCTGTGTGGTTTAGTTCTTGGAGCTGGCTCTCAAGACATCACCCACTGTTTGTAAAGCTCCAAGGCTGTACCCAGGCTGCCAGTGCAGAGAGACCCAGCTGGCAGCTCCCAGCAATGAGCTCTGTGAAGTGCCCGTTGTTCTCTGACACTCAGCTCTGGGACACCCGACACTTTATTCAGCTCATCTCAGGCTTCTCATCCAAGAAGTGGAGAAGGGAATGCTTTCTGGGGTTAACTGAAAACCTCCCGTTGCCCTTGTACCCTGGGCACAGGTACAACACTGACACTCTCAGCCCAGGTGGAGACAGCTCCTCCATAGAGAGACACCAGGGTCAGGGACTCCAATAAAAACAGATTCGAAAGAAATGTTAAAACAAGCTCAGGAAAGAACAGTGTCTAAGTAGATAACATTTCTCCATAAACCATTCTAGAAAAATCATGCTGTGCCTGGTGTCTCTGCTAGTTGCACTAATTGTTCTTATAAGTCATCAGCTTATCACCTACAACTGCATCTGATAAGTCAAACAGCCTGTAACACTTGGTTACAAAAGCCCTCAGGAAGCAGGAAAACAAATAGTGTAAGGCTAAATTAGTGGAGAGGAAAAGGTTGCTGATTTCATTTCAGTTTTTAAAATGGGAGCCCAAAAATGCCAGAGGTGACCAAATGAGGAACCTCCAACCTTCTGCACACCTCCAATTTTACCACATTGATCATATTGCCTCCAGATATAGGCAAATGTTTCCTGCAATCAGAGAAATGGGAAAGATGAGCCACGACCTGACTGCCCAAACTGAACCAGGTTCTGTCCTTGGCAGCCCCAGGAGAGATGCAGAGCAAGGGCTTGACTTTGCTAGTGTAACTAAGACGGGAGTCAGGCCCAAGACCTGACAAAACCAGTAATATCAACATTCTGATAAAATTAAAATATGCCAGCTGCTACCTGTGATTAGGTGTTTTATATTGTTAAATACCCACAAGGATGTCCAGCTGTGTGAAAGGGATCAGCTTTCCAAAACCCTTGGAGATGGTGGGAAGGAAGAAGAACCTTCCCCTTCTCCACCTACACAGTTCTTTGTTTCTGGGATTTGGGAGTTTTTTCTTTTTTTCATCCCCAAACAAGTAAATTGAGTTTTTCAGCAAATAATGACAGAGGAACATTGGGGGATAGACACCAGAAGCATCTCTGTATGTGTGTGTCACGCTCTCGCTTCTATTATTCCTCTTCTACATCTTCTGTTTCAACGTGTCTGCATTACAGACAGCTATTGCTTTCCGTTCTGCAGAGAGCATTACATTTGTAATTGGAAACCTCAAGAAATTTCTCTTCCCTCATCCCCTCTCATGAACAGCTGACAATAGAAACTTTGGTGTCAGATTGTCATTCAGATTATGGGAAAGGAGATATAGCCATGGAAACGGCCTAGAATTTTTTTCCCCTTCTCTCTCTTCTTTCAAGTACAGTTAAGAGCTGGTAAAGAGGCTGCATTACAAGCCCTGAGTAACTGGGACCAGGCTGAGCACAGCAATAGTGGGTAGAGACAGATGCTTTTGCTGAGTGTGGTTCAATTTTAAATCCAGATGACTTTATATGCAGCTGATTTTCTCTTCCAGTCCATTAAGGGCCAATTGGGCTCCAGGTTTCAGCTCAGAAGGAGAAATGTCCTTCCACAGGGGAGTCTCCCCTTCCTGCCATGCTGAAGCCACACTGACCATATCTGCTTCATCATGCCACCCCTCTCTGTATTGTATCGCCTAGTATAAACTGAGAATTTTTTGTGTCTGAGAGCCATAGCCACTATTTTGCCCAGTGTCTCTGCAAAGCTTGGACATAGCGACCACAGACAGGGTCTCCTGGATGCTCTTGCTCTACCAACAGCGGTGTTTCATCACCCTGAGAAACTGCAGTAACCATTAATAATACTGACAGATATTTGATATTCCTTCTTTCACTGGTTTCACCACCTTGTATTAAAAGTCTCTGAGGTTGTGAGCAGAAAAACAGAGCTAGAGTGGACCATGGAGCCGATCCTAACGGAAAGGTCAGCCCAAGGGGAGGGATGGCAAAGAAATTTTCCTGCATGAAAAGAAGGAAAAGATGAAGTGGAAACAAGGTATGGGAAAGGTTTCCACTTCAATGAAAAAAGGGATTAAATTGCTTGAAAGATATGGAGCTCTGAGCTGGGCATCGTGTCCACTGTCTCTTCAAACCAGTTCGAAGCCCCAGCTGTAACCCATCATGCTGTACTTATTTATCACATGTTTACAGCAGGCTGCCATGTGTGCTGAGCAGTTTCCAAACACTGAAGAAGGATGGAGCCAGATCTCAAGATCTTGTACTCTGAGAGAAGATGACAGAGGTTAAGAGAAGAACAACAATTTGCAATTTAGGTTTAAGGCTCATTTTACACTCAGGCCAATTTTCATCACTTTGGCAATGTAAAGAGGACTTAACACAGTAAAAAATGCAATTTATTATTATTTTATGGCTCCTTTACATTTTCAAGATAGCAAAAAGAACCTTTCTATAACTAAAAATCAATCTCCAATGTACAGATCTGTTCAGTTCAGAGTAAACAACCCAGCAGAAATGTGTCTCTAAAAGGATGCTAAAAGTGGAACGGGAAACGCTACCATACATCCAATGTTTCCACACACCTTTGGCTTCTTCTGCCCTCAGGTGTGCCCTGGGCAGACTTTTTAGCCATTTAGCTGGGATTTCTGCTTTGCTGGCAAAGCTGAGACATGCCCTCTCTGCTCAGCATCTGCACTATATGCTACTCTCTCTGGGATCTGTGCACGGAGAGCTCAAGCCCCGGACAGGAGAATGATCTGCATTATGCATGCAACCAGCTGTGGGCTGTGGGCTCCCATGTGGATGATAAACTCACTCTGAGGACAGATGCACCCTAACGTGGGCATGCAGGATGATATCGGCTTGTACACCCTGGCAGACAAGCAGTCAGCTCTGGGCAGCACCCAGAACCGGCCAGAGGAGGTAGGCGTGCCGAGCCTCACCTAAGGCTGCTGGCAAGTCCACGGGGACCCCATTAATTTTCCCATGGAAAACGTTGGGAAAACATTTCTCTGTACCATTACCTGTGCAGATGTGGTGATCAGGAATTAGTCTTTTCCATGATTGACAACCGTGGTCATTGCAGCCCCCTTTCATAACACTAGTCTCTCCAAAATCCTTCCCACACACCTTGCTCCATCTATCTCAAGACCAGACCCACCACTGCCATGTAGCCAAGCCATGCTCTATCCCTGCAAAGATGGCACTTCCTTCACAGCTCAACAAGCTGTGCAGAGCAAGGTTTATTACTGATTCATGAGATTGTCATGCTGCGGCCCAGATTCCCACCATCCAGTTTGTAAATCTGTGTAACCAAGCTCTATCTCAGAGCATTTTTCCAGCATATGCTGCTGTAGTAGATGTGGTTGTCAGCACAGGATCCTTGACAAGAAACAAAAGATTTTTGCTGGATTCTCTAATGCAGTCATTCATCTTTGTTCAGGTTTCATCTATTATTAATTGTTATTATTATATTTATAATTTGTTAAGCACTTACAGCATATTTCTCCACACACAAGACTAAATTATGGTCCCAATCTCCGAGAGGCTGTATTTTAAGTAGACAGATTTTTCTCACAAACTGCTGTGAGATCATCATAATTTCTGCAATATTTACAGTATGTCTTAAAGGCCTACCACCTGAATCTTCAGCTTTCTTTTCATTTTTAGGGACATTTCTTCTCCTTCTGTTTGCAATGAGATAAAACAGATTTAGAAACCTAACAGGTCTCAAAAAAACCAAAACAAACAAAAAAACAAAACAAACAAAAGCAAACAAACAAACAAAAACAAACAAACAAAAAAACCACCTTTAGTGTTTTCTTATTAATCATATGATTTCCCAGCCAGTCCCATGAATTTTCAAGAATTTCAGAAGACTCATGAGAAAACCCGGTGAAATCCAATGGTGCTAAAATTACACTCTTCAAGCACAGCAAAAAGAAATACCCCATGTTTCATACATATGATTATGTTTCTTAGACCGTGGCTTGTGCTCTTTGATCTCTTCCGGGCTACATGCATAGTTCATGCATGTGCTGGGTAGTCTCTGATCTGGAGATCTGGGCTTGGTGTGGTTCCTGACCACCCTCTCCATCTGACCATGGTATCTCAAGGCACACGTAGTCCCTGCGCACTGCAAAGTGAAAAATGATGCAAGCTTTGAGGCAAGGACTGTGCTCACTAGGAGACCTTTTTTACTTACTGACTTCACAGTCCTTGCACCAAGCATTGGAGTTTCTGGTTCAGAGATTTCTTTTAGACGTAACGAATAGAGGAAATAATTTCCATGGTGGTGGACTAGGGCACTGAGTGCTGGGACCTACTATGCTAAAATGGCCGGAGCAGAAAAAGCAGCTTGCAGCAAGGGGTAATGATGGACGTGAAAGCTCAGGTCAAAGAATGGTATTGCAGCTGCTCCGTGCATCACCTTTGAGAAACAGGATCTCTTTCCAGTGCCTGGAGGTAGGAAAAGAGTTCAGAGAGCACCGTAGTGCCTGTTTCTGCTGGCCAAACAGCCCAGCACAGCACCTTTCGCTCTCCCAATGAAGACTGTTACTATAAATGAGGCAGGAGAGAGACCTGTGGTTATTTATCGTTTTAAAATGAACTGGGCATATTGATTATTTTTTCCCCTTTTCTTTCTGAAAGCACGATTAAACTGGTATAACAAACAGCTCCACTAATGGACTGTGTCAGTAACTGATGTCCATCCTGAGCTAAAGTGAACTGCATCCTTCTCTGCTTGTTTCACCCTGGTGTTCCCTGCTCCGGCAGCAGTCCACATACTGACTCGTGAAACCCTTCCAGACCCACCACACAGGGCTCTCCTCTCAAAGCAAGTGTCACCATGTTTTTCTGAGGGGCTGTGGTGCGTGCAATGAGCAGATCCAGTTCCCTCAGCTGGCACTGGCTCCTTATCCCATTTAAACAGCACAGGGCAGCTGATCACCAGCCAGAGGGTCAAGGGAGTGTTTCATGTCCATTCGGAAGATTTACGCTGGGGAAGCACAGGGAGGCAAAAGTCCCCTCCTGCTACTCGCACACAGAAAACATGCCAGGAGTGGAAGATGCCTCTCACAAAGGTAAGTTGGAAAGAGGACAACTGAGGATGTCCAGCCACCCAGCCAGTGCCCCAGCCCCTGGCTCTCTGGGACCCATCCCAGAAACCAGCCCCTGTTTCCTGAGTCCAGAGATGAGACTGAAATGAGTGGTAACGTCCCAGCGAAGCTGCCGCAGGCAAGGAGGGGCACTCCTCTTCCTGCTATCAGATCCTTCCGGAACTGCATCCCCAGGTTTTCATCACCAAAGCATCATGGTGCCATGACCTCAAGCCCACCTTGGGGGGTAGCGGCTGTTGGGCTCATGGTGGGCCACAGGATGCCCTCTGTGCCTATAGCCAGCAGACCCGAGCGGTGCTCGAACAACAACAGCATCGGTGTGGACTGGCTTTGCATGGGGCCGCTCACCACAGCTGCACGAAGGTCTCCTACTGGTCCACGATCTGAGTTTGATGGAAACAGCCATGTCCATGAACTGAACCACAAACTAGTGGGGTTGCTTTGCACTCTTAAAATACGGCACATGATTCGAAGTGCCGTTGAATCAAGGGCCTGTCAGACAGTGCCCCAGCTGAAAGCACCCCCACCCCACACCGTTTTTGGGGGCTGGAAGCACCTTGTGCAGAGAAATGAGCGTCAGGCTGAGCTGGCGGGGCCGAGGGTGTCAGTCGTCTCTCTGAAAGGATTACAGAGAGTGGCCTTGCATATAAATAACAGAAACACGCAACCCAGGACTTTCTGTCTCTGTCAGACAGCCCTCGATAAGCGGTTGTGAGAAATACAGCAGCCACACGGTAATAAAAAACAAGCTTACATTTGTCACATCATTGAATCCAAAACAACAAGTATGAAATATGATATATCTTTCCCCAGGAGACAATGTCTTCCATATCACCGGTGGGCCAGGTTCAGACCCACTGAGGTCCCTGAAGGAAGGTATAAATTACATGCGCACTTATGCACAGGGGTACTTCCATGAGCACCAAACATGGTGAATTCACCACTTGCCTGTAGGGGAAACCACCGCACAGAGGATTAAATAGCCCGTGCCACCCCACCTCTGCCTATTTCTTTCTACTGCCTTCAGTGAGAACCATGAACATGTACTCAAAGGCAGAGCTTGGCCTATAAGTCTCCGTCTCACCCGTCTAATGAAGAAAAAACCTATATTTTCAAAGAAGCTGACTGTCACGCAGCATTGCCTTCTCATCACACTAACAGCTCGGATACTAGCAGAGTTACTGGTGTGAATAAAACTATACTTGCACACAGTGACTTTGCCAAAAGAGCTGCTCAGTGTTTCTGCACGGACCAGGCACCACCAGGGAAGATGTACCTGTTGGTAATGCTATGCTTTTCTGGGTATTTTTCTACCAAATTATGTCAGGAATAGGACAGTTCTTCCAGAACCACAGCAGGGCTGCAGAGCTGTGAGAGCACAGCTCAACACCCCCATGCCACCGATCACTGTAGTCACACAAGCAAAACCCTACAAATGGTAATATTTGTCAAGGAAGGCACAGTTTAGGTCCCAGATTTATAATTGAAGAAGTGATGCTCAGGACCTAGAAAGCATGGATACTTTCCCCAGCTTGCCAAAAGAACATTTCTCCCAGATGTCCTAGGCTCTGTCAGCACTGGACAAATGTGAATGGCTGTAATCACGCTTACTGGATTGAGACACATGACTAGTTCGTCTTCTTTACATCAGCGCGGTGTGTCTCCCTTAGGGGACTGATCATCTCTGAATTATACTTGAGAACCTCCTGTGTGTGTCTAAGGTTGGTTTTATACAGGTAGTGCTTCATGCTCTTACCTCAGTCTGATGCTACATTTCCCCTCAAAGAAATGCAATGGAGACATGAAAGTGGTTTGCAGGGAACTGGGTTGCACTGCCCACCTTGTCAGTGGATAACAGGGTTCCAAAATCTTGAGCTGCACTCTTTGAATCCAGCCAAAACAACTGTTAAAGTACGTAACTGGGGGCTTCCCTCTTTTGTTACCTGTTTTCTTGTTTCAAGGGCAAAGAGAAGACAGAGAGAAAAGCAGCCTAAGAATCAACCCACTTCCACTTACAATCAGGGAGAAGTCCCCCACGTACTCCCAGCTTGACCAAAACCAAACTTTTTCACTTTCACCACATTTTTAATAGAAAAGAGATCCAATTCATTGACCATCTATTTTACCCATGTAGTTGCAAATGCAATAAGATTAGATGAAGTGGAGAGATAGGACTTAGAATTCTCTTTGAACAAAAATCCAAGGCTGTCCATGAATACCCTGAGTCTGACAGATGTCTTCCATTGCACTCAACACCTGTTCCCCACGCCACCAGGACCCTGAAAGTCCCCAGTGCTGCCGTACCCTATGATGGGACCTGTAAGTCCCATACCTGAGCCAGGCATCCTCCAAAGGGCCTGCTGGTGAAAAAAGAAAAGCAATACTGTGGGGAAGAGGGGCATCAGCACAGGTCAAGACCAGGAAGGCAGGTAGTGCCAGGCAGGTATTCCTAGAAATTGTTCTGAAAGTCCAGCTTTCGGTTTGAGCAAATATTTGTGTTGGTACCTAATCACAGCTGCCTTTCTCAAGTGCTCCCTGGTAATGCCTTCATTCATATTCCTCTGTACTGTTCTGTGTTTGTGGTTAAGAGCCTCCACAGACTCCTCTGCACATACCACTGAAATGGGGTTACTTCATGCTCTGGCAGATAGATGGGATTGTACTGTGTATATTTACATTTTAAAAAAAAGATATCGCTAATGCATTTCAGTAATGATAATAATAAAAAAAAAAGTCTTTCTAGCCATTACAGTAATGGCTTTGAGCTAATTGCTTGCATTTGCACGCAAATGTGGTTCTCCCCTCTCTACCTCATTTCCATTTTTATGGAAATCAGCTTGCTTGCTAGACTTTTAACTCACAGCTCTTGAGGACCAGCTGTTGCCTGACTTCCTCTCTCAGGTAGGAACTTACTCTGCTGATCACAGTAGGACCACTTATGGAGGAAGATGCTACTTAGCAGAGGTAAAACTGCCAAAACCCAGCTTACAGTTCATACATAGGCTGTATTGGAGATGCTGTGAGCTTTCAGTGCCTGAGGAGGTACACCCTGAGGCATGCACGCAGCAAAAGCCATCTCCCATGGGAATTAGCTTTCCTGCAGCTCTGCCTATTGCCCAATGGCGTTAGAAAATAAATAGGGGAGCTCTTAGCAACTCTCTCTTATGTCATGGGTTGAACACACAGCTGCTATAGAAAGAATTCAGTGTGGCAGTCCCTGTCCGCTCAGCCTCCTGGCTGATCGCTGGCACAAGGTGCCTGGTGGCTATCTAATTTCCACTTTAACAGGCCATTGTTCTCCACAAGAGTCTATGCTACACTTGGCACAAGTCAAAAAATGGTACCAAGGTTGCTCTGAATTCCTTTGAACTTCCCATTTGACAAGTTATTGGAGCCACAGGGAAAGACAAAGAAGTTTGAATCTGGAAACATGTTTTGGCCGACCTACAGATAAGAAAGCCCATTCCACAATGGATAAGCTGAGGCCACAGTCTGGCAGGATCCACAGCAGCTGGCAGTCCTGCTGCAGAACGATGGGATGACTTCGTTTCTCTTGAGCATCGGGGTAAGAAAAATGTGGCTAAAAGACATGCATTTTGGAGTCATCTTCAAGCATTTAATGATGAACACAGTGCCTGACTCTGGTCAAGGATTGTTGTACTTTTCACAAGGGAGCACAAAGCCTATCAGAAAGCGTCTGCTGCCTAAATGCTGCAAAGCTGCTTCTGCTCGGAGCACACCCAGACTAGCTTCGAAAAAAGGAGAACCACGAGTAACAGACCCTGAACACGTGGGAAGAGAACTCCAGCTCTGAAACATGTGTTGAACACCGACATGCAAAGAGGGGGAAGATATTCCACTGCCTCCCTGATGTTTGCATGCTCTTTTTACACAGGCAATCTGGCCACGAAGAATCAGAAGGCAGGAAGGGAAGAGCTGCCTGAAAGAGGGATGTATGCTGTGCTGTTGTCTTTTCTTCACCAGGGTGATTGGGAGAATTAACACCTGCTGAGCTCCTGTGTTGCGTCTCTGTGTGGCCATCGTGAAGTCCTAGTAACTAGCGTGGGGAAGGGAGCTGTTCCTCAAATACCTGTTTGTGTCACTGTCAGACTCAAGTTTGGGCTTGAGTTCCCAGAGCTAAATGACTATAATCAGGTTCAACTCTAGCATGACTTTGGTCATGTTGGGTGAATTTCCCTAGGTGCCTCTGCCAGAAGAGCAGGGTATGCTCTGGTCATCTTCCTTTTTCATTCAGCAGCTCAGCTGGTTGGAGTACAGCCAATGTATTCCCTACTTCCCACTTTGCACAGATCCACATATTCTCCCCATCTCTTTGCATGTTATTTACCAGTTCTTTCCTCCTTTTCAAGACTTAGAAAAAGCCTTCAAGTCTGTCCCCAGGAACTTTGTCCAAAGGTTGTTGCGTCCGTTTCAATGTTGGACATGAGTTATATGACTGTACCCTTGAAAACTGAATGAAGTTACTTTATTGCTGTGTCCTACTGCATAGATGTGACCCTTTTTTCACTTGTGAACCAGCTGAAGGAAAAATTAAATGAGCATCTTATAGATCTGCATTCCCAACACAGAGTTTGTTGCTCTATGTCCCTAAATCTGTCAGCTTCTATCACACATCAGGGCCCTTGCTGGAACAACGGCTCCACCATTCTTAAATTAGCTCTCCTTGTTGGTGTTTAAATGAAAAGAGACATCTAATTTGTGAGTGAAAACGTTTGTCATTTCTTAGGGGGATCCAGACACACAAAATACAATTAACATCTCTGAAGAACATTGCACAGAGGTTCAGCAGCAGCTGACAGGGAAAATAAAATGAAAACAAATAAAATCAGTTGTTCTAATACCATAACTCGAGTGGCAAGTGTAATCTTCTCCTTTTATCTGAGGTCGGAATTGCTTTCCTGCAACAGCTTTCATTATGAAAATGTGGCACTTCTCAGCACCAGAATATTAAGACAACACATGCCCACAGGGGCCCAGATCATTTTAACAAGGAACAAACAATCCAGAATGCAGCTTTTGTGTTTTTTCTGAACTAACACCTGCTTTGCAGCAAATGAACAATGGTAATGATAAGCACGACAACTCACACATATCTGGGCTGAGATGTGCGTCACTGGCATCTTTTTCTTCCCACCAGCTCAAGAAGGGCCCAGTGGCCAGTGTTACCTTTAGGACTGCCAAAACCCTTGGCCACAGGCTGGGGACAAGGTCTGTGCTTCGTGGAGCTCTCGAGTTTGCAGGGTGGTCCTCAACTTCTCAGGAGACTCTAGAAGCAGCCAGTAATTTATTGAGGGCTGGATGAATCTTTACCCCTATTTTACTACTGTGGTTCAAGATTCAGAAGACATTTGCTTCCAGTCACAGAGTGAATTAATCACCCAGGCAGAGGAGAAACCAGAAGGCCTGACCCCTGCTTTGTGGCAGCTCCCCTGGAGTCCCCAGCTGCATATTTTTTCCCTCCCCAAGTTGGGAGTAGGAAGAGATGGACAAAGGAGGAAGCTGCGTACCTACCTGTAGTTTTCTACAAGTAGTTATTATTTCAGATACCTTTCTTAAGGCCTGCGTGAATGACTTCAGCACCCAGGAAAAAAAAAAAAAAAAAAAAATCCTGGGGAATTTACTAATTCTTAAACCCAGCTTTATTTATCCTCTGAATGAGCAGGTATCAGCTATGGCTGTGAAACTTCTGTGCCAGAGCTCCTCAAAGTGGAATCTCCCATCCAGACCGGATTTGATACTTTGGGGCTGAACTCTGCCAAGGTTTCCACCATGGCATGTTTCCCACCTTCCCGGGAAGACCCTGTGCCACTGTCTCTGTCCCTCGGAAAGCAGCTGCCATGTGCTTTCCCAGTTCTGGCTGGTGAAGGCAGCGCGATGCCTGGCTAGCACAGTCGACCTGGAGCCAGTGCAATGTCTCCTGCAGAGAGATGCAGCACACTGCAGGGAGAGGTAAGCCACCCGGATGGAAGTGACCCAAGCGCTGATCCAGGCTATGAGTTGAGCCACGCTGCCCTGTGCAATAATTTAAGAATAGTGAAATGTAACCTAGTGATTGAGATCCAAGTGATATGACAGCTGGTAAAAATATTATTAATAATAAATATCTTTAATTCAAACAAGGATTTCCCAGATAAAGACATCCTGGCACTTACTGAAAAAACAAAAAGTATTAGCTTTGAGAATCATATGACCTGCCTTCAGTTATTTGCCATCATTGCTTTTCCAAAACTGTTCTGCATGTTTTGTCCTCGGTTTGCTTCTATGCAGTTTTTTCACTACAGATTGGATCATGGAAGAGAGATTATGCTTACTAAATTTGCTAGTGCTAAGCTGCAATGGACTGCATGTAAAATGGAGGACAGGGTCAGGATTTAGAATGACCTTAACAGGCTGTAGAAATGGTCTGGGGAAGGAACAGGTTAGAGAGGGGGTACGCATGAGATTTTACACTGTTGAATAACCCGCAGCACAAAAACAGGATGGAAAGGCAAAGGTCAGATAGGAGTGTTACAGAAAATCAGCAACAGACCCTACGATACCTTAACCTGCAGCAAGAAGCATACAAGCTGCTTATTAGAAAATAATTCTTAAAAAGTAAGGAAAGCAGCTTGGTCATATAGATTGCCTGGGAGTCTTCCATCTGTGGAGTCTCCCATCACTCAAGAGCTTCAAGGAGAGATTTGGACAAATGTCAGTCAGGAATGATTTGCATACTAGTGATCCTAGATGAGACAAGGCAATGGAGTACAGGACCTTCTACATCTCTTCCAGCTCTGTATTTCTATATTTCTATGGAGCTATGAGCTAGACCTGTCACAGGACAGTTCTGTTGCTGCACAGGTGATTCCAGCTGGGACACAGGAGAAAAAGGACAACCCAGTTCATCCAAGGCCTGGAGATGGCCAGAGGCTTGAGATTTGGGACAGCCAGGGGCACAATTAACCTCGTAACCATGACAGCATCGTTACTTTAGAACAAGCCCAGTGAACCTGCCAGTAGCATGTGCAGGGAATCTAAGACTAACTTGACCTAAGGATTATTTTTCTTCTAGTTTAGAACTGAATCACAGTTTCTGGTACGGCCAGTAAGATGACTGTCATTACTTAGGTAGTGACTTGCATGGGATTTGCAGTGCTGCAAAGCCCAGACACTTGGAAAGAGTTCATTTTCAGCGGAAAATCATGTAAATGTGCAGCCAGTCTGTGATCTAGCTCTCCCTCTGCATATCCAGTCCGTAGAGCTTACAGGTGTCTTACAGACCTCCTACCTTAAGCTCAGGTTTATAAAGGGGGTCACGCTTCTAAGCTCTGGAAGTTCCCCAGTTCAGTCCCTGGTGTTACCCAGCACAGCAGTCATCTCAATCATATTGCTGCTGCGTTATTTTTGCGCTGTGGATGCAAAGAGGATTAAAGACTTCAGAACTGCCAATCCAGATTCTTTTGGTAGCAGTCCACTCATTTATGCAAACAAAACCTGGAAGGAGACTGACACATAAGATTTAGAGCAGCGTATGGAATAATGATGCTGCATTTTGCCAGATAGCAAATCTATGTGCGTCTCGCAGGGAAACCAAGTGGAGACCTTAAAGAAGATGAAGGAGAGCAGAAAAGATGCCACAATTCACCCACACACATTGAAAGGAAAAGGATTGGAAGACCCTCAGGGCCTAGAACTGACAAGATAAAAAGAGAATGTAAATAGCTTCAACTGAGAACAGGCTTTGAAAACATGTGAAATCATTTCTGCGCCTTCTTTCCCTTAGGGACTCTACCATAGTTGGTGGGGCAGCGTCGGAAGTGACAGAGGACAAAGAGCACTGTTTTTCTGTTGGCAGGACTCTGTTTTTCCATTCTCTCTTCCATTCTCCACAGCCTGCTCCATTTCTCCTTTCTCAGAAGCAGATTTCAAGATTTTCTGGTTACATAAAATAAATAATGGAACTCAATTCAGATGCATGAACTACAGATGTCAGCTCTGCCTCTGCCCCTCTCCCTCTCTCTTGTCCTTATTAAGGTGAGAAGGTCATTGCTTCTTTTGGAAAAGGATAGAAAAGTTTCTTTGCAAGACAAAGGATGTATTTTCACTTAGTCCTCAAAGAATTATTGCTCAAGAATTAAGATCTGTTTCAGGATTACACACTGAACATCTCCATGTAAAGCAGAGAATTTCCAGGACAATTAGGGATTTCTCAGAAGGGCCCTGGAAGAGAAGTTTTTGTAAAAATCTACTCTTGCATAAGCTTTGTTCAGTCTGCCAAAAAATTACTAGCTTTGTCTTATCCATCATAAGATATGATGCATCAGAAAGCATGCCGCAGCTTAAATGAAGGGTGGTATTTTGTAAAAGCGACTGACCTCATGCCAACACCCATCTGCCTTCCCACTCCGCTCACGTCCCAGTTTGTCTGTCTTGTTTACCAGGGGCTGCAGCCTGCCCAGGGCACCAGGCTGCACACACGGGCATCCACTAGCAGAAAAATATGATTGAAAGCAAACGATTACCAGTGGCGAGTATGCTTTAACGTCTGTGTGGGCAAACTCAGTCCTGGCAGAAAATGGCAAGAATAACAGCCCTGGCTTTTGAAAGCCTCTCTGCAGCAAGACCAGGGAGCATAATGTGAAAGCGTAAGTTGTTATATATTCACAGGTTGTCCCGGTGCTGTTCTGTGGGGAGATGGGCCTTCAGCTTCCATTCAGACTTTTCATGCTCCTCCGAGGGTACAGCAAGGGAGCCAATTAGCACTAACGATGGCAGAGGTGATTTAGTGGTATGGACACTTGTGTATAAGAAAATGACGGGTGCTGTCAGATCAGTGGAATAAAAAATCATTCCTGGAGCAGCCCAGTCACGCCAGTTAGCTAGAGGCATCAGGTGTCCAGAGAGATGAGCTGCAGATCCTGACCTAAATTTAGCCTGATGAGCTCTTTTTTTTTTTTTTTTTTTTTAATTTTGTTCATTACTCTGCTGTACTGCTCTTATCCAGCAAAGCACTGAAGTATACACATAATTCAAAGCACATCCACACCCTGTTGTTCATATACTTAAAATTACAGATGTGCTTATCTGAATTGCTAGATGAAAGACGAGGAGAATTACATGCTTATCTCAAACACGCAAAACTCTTCTGGTCACACATCCCACGAAGACAAGAGGCTGACAGAAGCAACATGGGAACCGCACACCATCCTTTGGGAACTGTAGATGATACGATGGTAACTGCATAGCCACATGTGTAACTGTTCCGTACATCTCTGTGTAGATAAACCCATACACAAATATTAACTACATCAGTATGTCCCCAATACGTACCTACACAGATCGTCCTCTCTGTCTCTTCAGCCTTTCCTAGGTCACTTTGAATCACTGAAATCTCATGGATGCAGCAGGATTCAGGGCAGGGAGAGAGGGAGGAATCAAGACTTGTAATTTTAAACTTTTGCATTTCCTAGAAGAATTTGTCTCACCTTTCTCTTTTCTCTGCCTTTCTTTTCACTTTGAGATCCTTCACCCCTGTATGAATTTTCAATAGACGCTCCAAGAGCTCACACTTTCCCTCCGGGTGAGGGAGGGAATCTGCTAACAGATTTTCTGCACAGACTGTCACTGTCTCTTCCATCTGCCTTTCCAAAAAGAAACTTCAGTTCCTTCACAGTCCCACACTGGCACTCACAGATACACATCTACTTGCAGCCTGACTCTGCAAAATTACCCCTGTGCCTCATTAAAGCACCCTAGAAACTCCCACAAACAGCATCGGAGTCTGTGTCTGTAGGTTCTGAAACTGCTTAAGACTCTGGAAAATGCCAGACTCATGAAGAATTTATGAAATAAAGTAATCAGAGTCTATGCATAAGGGTCTGTGCCAGGCCAACAAGAAATCTCCTTTCTGGCCCGCGATTGCAAGACCAGGCATCTTTAATCCCCACTTGCTTCCAGAGTGCTCGCTAGGACCAGGCCATTAGTTAGTACCTTTTCAAGGGGTGATTCTAATTAGATACCTCATAAGACAGGTATCTTATTAGATGCCCTATAAAGGGAAGTACATTCATTCATTATGGAAGTACATTTTGCACCCAGCCCAAGGAGAACACAGGTTATCAAAACTGAGCGCGCAAACAGAATTGCAAGACACGGAGAGAAAAGAAAAAGAAATCACTGCTGAGAGCTGTAGAGCTCCCACTGATCTGTTGTGCAAAGCTCATTTTTTAAAGACTGGAAATGAGTGCAGGAAGGTCTCTGAGCTTTAAGATAGAAGATCTGAATACATGAAGGAGAGTGTCTTTTTATTCATTTAATTTCTCTGGTTTCTTTGAAGATTTGGATGTACTGAGTTTGCTCACTCTTTTGGATTTGGATATACTGGTTTGCTTACTCTTTTCCACAGAAAAATCCATTCAGTAGACAAACAATTGTATTTTATCCTACCTGCCTGTTTAAAAATACACTGCATCGTAGGGCACCTGTAGTTAATAAGGCTGTGACAGCTCAGCCATATTAGACAAATTGAATTCAGATACCACAATATAAATGCAACTACTTTGCTTTCAATGTGACCATCAAAGAAGCTGGGAAGTGGATGTGTGCCTTTGTTTCTTTAGAGGGTATGAGGAAGTCTCAGAAGATGGGTTTAGATACTAAAGCTTTTTAAATTAGAATTGTTTCATGTCGTTTTCTCCAGGCATTAAGAGTTATCAGCAATTGGCTTCCTTGCTTCTTTTCTTTACTAGAGAAATCCAGGACCGCTGTACAATAGAAGAGTTTATATCAACTCAAATAATAGCAAAATTATGGTATTACAAGAGTCAAGAGAATGATAATGGGGGAAATCGGAGAGTGTTAAACTGGTCTGGTTACATTCATTTAAGTCCATTCACTACTGGGCACTGCAGATGAAAAAGACTGTTTTTGCTAAACGTTCAGCATCGCTGTCTTCAAAGGAGCTGCAGCAGCAGCAGCCACATCACGTTTACCAGGCACACTAAATTTCCTCCAGCAAGATCAGGAACACCAAAACCAACAGTGTGGCTCCTCCATGCTTGGAAAATATAATGAAAAAGGAAAAAAAAAAAAAA
>VYXH01009258.1:9499-31022 GCA_013397275.1 Burhinus bistriatus | reverse complement strand
CAAAAAAAAAAAAAGGCCTGCTTTTTGTGTTTGTTTGTTTGTGTTAGTATTGGCAAACACTATCATGTTTCCAGCCTTCCTCAAAATACTCTGAAATTGATACCCAGAAAAGGTAAGCTTCTGTAATTCACAAAATCTTCCATAAGGTTACCTTTTAACAAATGCCAGCTCTGGCAAAGCAGTGCAAGACAGACCCCAGAGCATGCTCCATGCCTGGCCCAGGCTGCCACAGCGCCCCCCTGCCTCATCTTCTCCTACTGTGCAAGTCCTGCCTCTCCCCCTCCTTCAGCCTGGATGGAGGAGCTTTATGCCGGAGCTGAAATCTAGCACGCCTTCCATGCTGGGCCACTAGTTTGTCCAGCAGCAATAAGGTGGAGCAGCTGAGAAGAGCCATCAGCATTTACATCAGAGACAAGGGGTTCATTTCTCACCAACCTCCACAGCTTCTCAGTCATTAGAACTCGCTCTGCACGAATAACAGCCCAGATCACCTCAGTACATGACCTGAAAATCCATAGTTTCCCTACAATCCAGTATCCCACCTCTCCCTTGCCTCCCAGTCAGAGGGACTGCATGGGCAAGGGGACAGATTAGCCCAGGGGACTATATAATGCTCTTAACAAAAGGATACAGGGTCGCCTCCCCAAAGTCTCATCACAACCAAACTTGGCCTTTTTAGAGAGGCACTTTTCCTTCAAAGTATATCCAAGTTTCAACTTCCTTTCCTCCACCAAAAAAAGAGAAAACTTTGGTTAAACTGAAGATAAATAATCTTACTAGATTTTTTCCACTTGGAGAAAAAATTGTTTCCTGTCTGCTTTGCAATTCGGGACAGGCAGTGACAGTGTGCCGCGAGAAGCTGGGCAGTGAGGGCACAGAAATGCCCGCAGGAGCTCAAGAGGAGAATGAGAGATGCAGGTCAAGTGAGGGATGGGGGCAAACCTAGGTGAAGAGCCAGGGGTGGCACAGGGCGAGCAGAGCAGTGGGACACTTGGACGGGGCATGAAGCTGAGAGCGAGGCACAGCTACAGGGGTTCAGTGGCGACGGCTGAGACTTGAGGGAAAAGCACACAGCGTGGATGCCAGGACCCTGACAGACACCAGAAGCAAAAAAGACCCCTCACGACACCCAAGCCTTTCGTCCTGCTCACTGGCAGGGCCCCATTGCCTATTGCAGTGCCAGCCCCCCACCCCAGAGCAGGAGCACACATAGCCCAGGTGCACAAGTGATGCAGCCACGACTCCCAGGCCAGTTTCCAAGGGGAAGGTCTGGTCCAGGAGCAGGGGCTGTTTCTGGCCCGCTGAGCCCGGAGGCAAAGACCCATGAGCTCTGCAAACCACTGAGCATCGGCACAAAAGGGGCGACTGCCCCGCCACAGATCCCCCAGCCCCACTCTCCCCGCTGCAAGGGTGCTGGGCGCCAAGCCCACCCCAAAGGAGATTTCATCATAACTCATAATGAGGTCGTCTTCTTTCACGCCAGCGTTTCCATAGCAACAAAGAGGCAATTCTAATCGCCAGTATAGGGGAAAAAAAAAAAAAAAAAACGCAGCGAAAATGACACGGTTTGGGGTTTTTTTTGGGGGGGAGGGGAGAGGTTGTTGTTGCTGCAGTTGCCAGCAGACCTCCCTGGGCTCCAGCATCCCCCCGGCTGGCAGCCCCCCGCATCGGTAGTGGTGTGCGGCCAGCACCACCGCATGGCCACTGCCACCCCCAGCCCTATGGACCACTGGCCCCAGCCGCACGCGCAGCAGGGTACGGGGGCAAGAGTCAGAGGAGAGCCCAGGAGCCAGGGCAGGGAAGCGGGGTCCCCCCGCTGGGATCGTCTCTGTCACCGCGGCTGCCGCAGCACAGGCACCTCAGGGTGCTGGCGCAGAGGGAAGTAAAACTGAAATGCCAAGTGGGCTCCTGCTTTAACCTGGTGCGGTGCAATCCCAACAGGTGATCGCTGTCCTCTTCCTCCAGGCCCTGCCGGGGAAGTGGAAAGCACACCCCCAGGCTCAGCCGCCGACTGGGAAATTAAATCAGTCGTACAGGCTCCGGAGGACGCAGTCGTGTGGACAGACTGCTCTCAGGTACAGGGGCAACAGGAACCACTATGATTATTATTCCCTCTCTCCTGGCAGACAGCACAGGCTTATATCCTAATTCCTGATGTGCTATTTGCAATTGCTTAGCAGGGCTAGCGAGCATCAAACGCGCTCCCTCAGCTCTACTATGACAGTCAGAGCAGAGGGGAAAATACGCTGTGCTTCATTCGCTGCAGTCTAAAGCAGTCCCTGAGAAAAAAACAGTATGTAGAACAAGTAGACCAGCACATAACAGAGCGAAGCACAAGGCCTGCAGCGGGGCTCCTAGGTAGTCTGGTAATAGAAGTAGTAGAAGTAAATATAAGTAGTCGCTTCAGAAATAGCAATCTGTGTATGCTAGCTGAATACCAATACTAGCACTGTGGTACTAATACCATCTCTGGGGCTCACTAGAAGTGGCACCCGTGAAAGACAGGATTTCCATTTTCTCTGGCCACATCCTGGAGTAATATCTTTTGTCTCCCTAGTTGTGACATTAACGCTTGTCCTGATTTGAGGCAAAACAGGACCCATTTTCTGTTTTGTAATTTTATTTTGCAGCTAAGCCTCTTCTAACTCACTGAACTTTCTGAAATTAATAGCATATTGTGCAGAACCTGTTCACTCTCAGAATGGTCAGACCTGATTAGTTGCAATTTATGCCAAGGAACGGTATGCAGAGAGTCTCTTGCTTGCACTTATTGCTATAACACCCAAGGGCAGCCAACTTTGTTACTTGTCCCGTTGGAGGGTCAGAAGCGGAAAAGCGTAGAGGGGTCACACCTGCGAGGAGGAGCAGACAGGACAGGTGACCCAAAACTGACCAACAGTGTATTCCATCCCATTTGCCTCATGCTCAGTATGAAAGTTGAGGGATCAAAGGGTTAGGTCTCTTTTCTTCAATGGCCGGCGTCCGAGGAGGACTCTGTCTCTGCATCTGCCTTTGATCCTGACCTCCGCATTCCTGAATCTAGATGCAGAATCCAGTTCCCATCTGTCACTGACTTCAGTTGGGACTTTCCCCCTGCCTGTCAGTGACGTGACTGTCATCCTAGGAGCTTGATACTGGTTTTGTATATATTTCATTATTTTCTTTTTTATTATTTTATTTATTAATATTTTCATTAAAGTAGTTTAGTTTTTTCTAAACTCGTAAGTCTCTTTCGCTCCTTCCTCTCCTCGGAGAGAGAGGTGGTGGAGAGCATCTGTCATTCGTTTTCATTGGCCAGTCCCGCCCAAACCCCAACAATGCCGTTATCTTCTCAGTACCTTATTCAGACCTGCAAAAGGTCTACTCCAGATCCAACGTAAGGGTAGACAGAACCCCAAGACCAGGCTTTGCATTCACAGCACCATTCTTCAAAACAAACAAAAAAATCCACACAACACCTTTAAGATTTTTATTTCTGAAATTTATTTTTTTTAATTTTATTTTCTTAGAAATTAGAAAGAAACTCTCTCCAGGAGAGCAAGGAAAAAAAAAACAACCCTGAAATATTTCCAAGCAATTTTGTTCCATACAAACACAAGCAAAGTTACGTATTTCATTCACATGCGTGTACAAAAACATTTTCAGTAAAACATCCTTCACACATAACGTGTCCATTAGTCTCAGAATTGAGCACATAATCAGATCGGCTTCACCTACCCTACCTAATTTTATTTTCCTGTTTTCTTTTTAAATTGTAATTTTCTACGCAGGAAACATCTCTTTTTCTGCACAGCATTATGCATATTCAAATTAGTACGGATGGCCTTGGAATTAAATCACTAGGTAGCACAGTCTGACATACAGCTGTATACTCAAGTTGTTACACTGCTGTTTATACAGTGAGCTTTGTCGGATACCAGGCAAAACTCTTCAAAAGGAATAAAAAGGTACTGCTAGAGGGAAAAAGGAATACGATACACAGCGCTCTCTCAACTACAATCTTGTATGATTCCCATGCAAAACACTTCAAAAGCCAACTAAATTCACAGATCTTGCTCTCCAAATTGATATCAAAGTTCCCACAAATTTCAATCATGGCAAAATAAATCACTAAAGACATCAATGCAAGTGGATACGGATGTGGTCAATACTCAATATCCCAATTTGCCACCCACCCACCTTTGGAAAGAGATGCGAGACAGATGAAAGAACCACCAAAACTGCAGACTACTGAAGCGGGTGGGTCGGCAGAGCACTTTACCAGCGACCAGCAAAAAACAACTGTGAGAGCTGAGCTTCATTCCAACCCACTGCATAATCTAACTGTGGCTTGAAATTTGGGGATTACATGGTCAGTGAACTCCTCACTAGTTGCCCAAGGCTGCATTAACACCTAGAAAGATCTTATTTGATTCATCAAAAAAGCATATTGTCTGTATCTGACTTTGTGAGCTTCATTTGAAATTTTACTATGTCATGCATGATAAACACCACTGTAAACCTAAGGATGGTAAACATTCAGAGAGGAAAGGCTCACCCAGAAGGTAAAGCTTTCAAACGCATAAAAGGAAATGTCAAGCACACGAGTGTCAGAAGCAACACTTAGCATAATGGGGGGAACAGGAGGTACAGATTTTACTCTGCCATGATTTTTAAACGTACAAGCGATGCTGACGCATTTCTCATCTCTGCATAAACAAACATCCTAAAGAGAATCAATAACACCTCTCTCTCACACTCCATCAACACAGCTGAATCAATGGAGGATGAATTTCCACTGTATTTAAATATACTTGAAGCACTCAGGCTTGGCTTGTTGCAGAGTGTGTGTTACAGGGTGAAATGGGTGTGGAGAAGGGATGTGAAATATAAAAGTACAATTAAAAGTAAGACAGAACATCTGTACACGAGCAATATAAAGAAAGCACTTAAGATTGTCACTTAGGAGGTTTAACCAAAGCCCTGGAGAACAGCAGATTTTAACTTTTAGCCCACTTGAAATCTCATAAATGAACAAGCAATGCTGGCAGCAGCCACTCTGTCCTCTAGCTCCAGAAAACAGTGCAAGGGACTTTACTTAGGTGCTCCAGCCTCAAGAATACTTTAGTACAACAGTTTAGCAAAGCATCTACAGAGAAAGGCCCAATGACAGGTGTTCTCACATAGTATCAAAGACACAAAGGTCAAATCAAGCTGTGGCTTGAGGCCCCCCAGCCTAGCACATTCTGTGTGTTGTGGAGAACACTGGATCTGCCAGTTTAGGTAAGACAGGCAGTCTGCTTTTAGCCCAGTACTCCCATTTCAATGGCAAGCTCTACAAAACATGCAGAAGAGAAAAAGCACCAGCCCAGCAGGAGGAAGTCTCCTCTGATTCCCAGTCAGGAAGGGCTAAAGTCAGGTCACTTAACACAGACACTGATGGTATGGATGTCTTCAGCTGAGGTAGTCAAGTTGAACTCATTTTATGGGCACACAAAGGAAAAATAGACGTTTCTAAAAATGCCATTCATCTGACCTGCTTTATACTTCAAGGCCAGATGAACGGTGACCTAAGAATGACTATTCCTCTTCAGCTGCAAATGGGGCCCAGAGCAACAAATTTAGCTGCAGACATCTAAAGCTGAGTGAGAAGATACCACCCCAAATGCCTTCCTTGTACCTGGGTAGTTGAACAGCACAACTGTGTTGTATTTCTTCATAAGCAGTTCTGCTTAAAACCAGTATCACACAGGTTAGTAACATTTCAGTGTCCATCTAAGCATTCTCCAGCAAGCAACAGTCCTACCCAAATGGAAGAAAAGTTCACAACTCTCACAAAACTCTCTGAAGGATCACAGTGCCTTTTCTGAATAGTAACTAAATCTCAAACACACTTCTAAGATGCAAATACTACTATTCTCTTTTTTACAACTGAGAAAACAGGGACATTGCAATATGCCTAATGGTGACTCAGAGGGAATCAAAATAAACATTTCCTGATACACTAGTCCACTGTTCTACTACTGACTAGGCTTCAAATAGCTAGAATTTACCCCCCAGGAGAAACCTTTAAAACTGTGATGGACAATTTTAACTCCAGTGCCCATAAAAAAAAAGTCTGTGGTCACACATTCTTATTAGACACTGAGGAATTTTATGTTTGGCTTCCACTTCTATAAAGTGGAAGAGAAATACAGTTAGGAAAGAAGAATTAAGGCTAGGCATGTTATACAGAAACAAAAATACTATGCCTGGAGCTCATTCTTTCAAAAGATAAACTTGCAATTGTAAGGACAAATAGGAGGTTTGGTAAATCTCCCTCAAACATCCCAATGGGTTACAGGTATAAAGCCAGTTTAAGTGGCTGTTCATTCTTGATTCATGTTCATTCTAGCTTTTTTGAGAGATACACTCACTGAATCAAGTTAAAGACTGAGTTGATCAACTGAGGATTGTGCAGAACAAAAAAAATGCCATCAGTCAGCTGAGCCATAAAATCAAGGAGCAAAATAGATTCTGTTTCAGACTAAGTTGTCAAGATAACAACTTTGAATAGGAAACCTCAGCCAGCCTGAAGTTGCTGCACTCAATCCAATGACAGCAAAGGAAAAGTTTGCCAGTACTGGCTCACACCAATAGTAAAAGCTGCTTTGTTCTCTCCATAAAACCACATCAACTTCCCCAATCCAAGAAATTAACAAGAGAAGAAGCTTTGCTAGACTTGTTACTAACAAGGAAGAATTGGTGGAGAATGTGAAGGTCTTGGCTGCAGCAGACACGGCATTGTGCTGCTCTTTACAAGAAGGGCACTGCAGTAATTTCAATGGAAGGCCACAAAGCTGGTTAGGGGTTAGGACATACAAGGAGAAGCTGAGGGAGCTTGGTTTCTTCAGACTTAAGAGCAAAGGCTGAAGAGAGATCTCATTGTATACAAGCACTTAATGTGAGGGTGAGAGAAGACAGAGTCAGACTCTTCTTAGAGATGAACACTGATAGAATGAGAGGCAATGAACACAAGTTGGAACGTGGGAAATTCCAACTAGATGCAAGAATATATTCATACTATGAGCACAGTCAAATATGGGAAAAAGTTGCCCCAAGAAGTTTGGCATCACCATCTTTGGAGATATTCAACACTCAACTGGACAAGGCCCTGAGCAACCTGCTCTAATTGGCTGTGCTTCAAGCAGGGGGCTGGACTAGAGACTAGAAACCTCAAGACATCCCTTCAACCCAAATTAGTCAATGATTCCATGACTCAGCAAATCTCCTCACAACTACTTTCCACTGGTAACTTCCTTATTAATCTGCCAAAGCAAGCCATGGCACCATCCAATGTATAGGGTGATTTTACATCTCATGAGTCAGGAGGGAGTACAAAAGCCAGCACAGGGGAGCTGAAGTGCACTACACATCAAATGTCTCATAATAATTTTATGCAAGGTCCCTTACAGACCAGGGCCAGCCCTATTTATGAATCATAGCCATCATAGTGCTCTCTTAGTTTGTTTCAAGTCTATTACATGCCATCAGGATTAAATAAAAAGACTGTCTCTTTTCACATCTTCTTCATCTTTTTCTTGCAGCGTTGGTTGAAGACAGGTGAGGATCCCATCAGACTGTCAGCAGAATGAGAACCGTAGCTGCTCTCAGAGCCATTGGGGCTCTGTGGCATCCCAGCTTCGCTCATGCCTGACATCGGTTCCTCAAAGACATCGCTGCCTAGGACCCCGTGGCCATGTACATTGGCCTCCTCATTTTCCTGTGGCTCCATTTTTACCTGTGCCAAGTTCCAGAGTGGGGAAGCATTCACCTCAGCCCCTAAAGAAAGAAAAAAGTACACAGTACTAACTGAGTAAAAAGACAAATTACAAATGGCATGCAGATGCAAGGGATAGCAGCACTGGTAAAGAACAAGCAAAAACAAAGCTACAGGTGAACTAAGCCAGGGAGGGGGGGTGTGAACAAAACACACCAACCAGTGTGAAACAATAAATAAAAAAAATCTGTTGGCTTTTTATTTTTTTAATAGCCCAGTAATTGCCACTCTAAAGAATACAATGCTATCCTTTCACAGCAATCCTCCATGTGGTTTTCTCCGTGAGAAAACAACAACTTAAAGAGCCCACATCACCTTCCAGGAGTGTTTCAGCAGCAATAAGTACACCAACAGCACATGGACTAGACCCTGCGCAAACGGGACTCAGAGGCAGCCCAGAAGCCATTCATGATGACGACGCCCTTGCAACATCAGCAACCTGCTTTAAACTGTGAGACATAGTAGACTTCTGGTAGTTCTGCAGGGGAGGTGAAGTGAGAGGGCAGAGGACTAGGTCAATGAGCAGTTTCAAATATCACTTCCAGCACTGAAATGCAGGGACATCAGAGCCGCATTCAGCCACCCAACTGCCTGCCTCCTCGTACTCAATACCCACGGGTCTCATCCCATCCTTCAGCAGAACGGAAAGAAACCCTCTTGGCTCAACCTCACAGACACCCTACTGGGAAACAGTGCCTCCCCACCACCACCACCTTTTTTTTTTAAACTTTTGGACTAGTGTGCAATCTGAGCAGATTGAGGATTTTCTGTAAAAGATTATAAAACCGTATTTCTTGAGAACAGCAAATGTTTTTCTCCCCAAGAGCAGTAATTATAGATTGTGTTATTTCTACTTATTTACAGTTTTAAGAGAGACAAAAATCCTATTAAAAATACACTAATTGGGCCCCTTGCTGAGATGGGCATAAATAGCCCAAAACTGAACAAAGCCTGAAATCTTCTCAC
Organism: Burhinus bistriatus; assembly: GCA_013397275.1. Classification (NCBI taxonomy): domain Eukaryota; kingdom Metazoa; phylum Chordata; class Aves; order Charadriiformes; family Burhinidae; genus Burhinus; species Burhinus bistriatus. The sequence goes on along the minus strand of VYXH01009258.1, from coordinate 22,258 downwards.
TTTTAAATCTGGTCCCTCTTGTGGGGGGTTAAATTCACATGGAAAATAAAAAAACCTAGGAAACCAGTTTTAGTAGGTTTTCCAAACCTTGTGTCTCAAGGAGTTTGGCTACAGTTTGAAAGCACAACCAAATCTCTTGTACTGAGCCAAACCTACTACTGTTCCCTGTTATCAATATACAACTAACAATATTCCCTTATAAAAGCAATTACACAGAGACCAAATCTTCCATCACATGTTTGTACTGTGAATTCTCCCTTATGAAGGAGTCAGGAATCTTTTCCAGAGCAGCTTAGCCCAAACCAGGGTTTCGGAGGCCTTTGTGGTAACACAGCCTACATTAGCAGCAGTGCTTGCTGGTGTCCAGTTGTCTTAATGAAAAGTCCTTTTTATGTTAATTATAAGTAAATGTGTTCCTCTCAACAACAATGGACACATCATTAAAATGCTATCAGTTCCACAGAGTTGCAGTTCCAGTCTACACAATAATCAAAGGTGCTCACTAAACTTACTGTGTCTCTCTTTCATCAATTGCTCTTCATTGCTCAGCTTTATTCCTTTCAGCTCTATCACCTGGCATTGAGAGTGTCACTAATGACTAAAAGTACTTAAGCATCGACACAGGACATTCCATCTTCAAAGCACTTTAACTTCAAAGTACTTTACAAATGAGCTAATCCTCATGTTATCCTGCTGGGTGGAGAAACAGGTCCCCAGTTTTGCCTCCATTTCCCCAATTGTAATGAAATTAAGCAGCTAGTCCACAACTGCAATGTCAGGCATAAGCAGAAACACCAGCAGAACACGAAAGGCTGTAATGAGAGTTTTGCCCTCAGACACGGAAGCCTTGCTGCCCTCTCTATGGGCCTCACACTTGTATTTTCAAGATGATGGTGTCCTAATTGCAGCAGCTTTTTCTCGCTCCTTGTGATACTACGCTTTCCAGCCTACCCAGCTCTAGACTGGGACTTCTCACAGTGATGAGATTTCTAAAGGCCTTTGTGAAGTGACGAGGGATTTTCAGGGAGGAACAGAGCACTTGTATTCTTAATTAGAAAACATCAATTTGGTATCAGAGAGGCAAGAGGCATTTAATATACAGCTAGCATGCTAACCTCTGGGTCTCAAGTGGTAGACGCTAATACAAAGCTTTCCAGATGAATCACTTGCAACCCCAGATGGGCCAGAGCAGTCTGCTGTTCCCTCTCCCACAAAAATGCGAGCACTTCACATTTCAGAGGTACTATGGAAAACAATATGAGCTTCCAGAAAAACATCAGATGGATTTGTGCTTTTTAAAAATTCAGCAGAATGTGCTATTTTAAAAAAAATAAAAAATAATAGGCTGAGAGGTATACTGTAACCTCACTATATATACTACTTAGTTTAGGAGGACAGGCTTCATTGTTTTTTAACCAGATTTTTAAGTTAACCAGTTATTATTGCAGGGATTTCCATAGTTCAGGAGGTTCTATACAAAAATCAAAACTGGCTTTCTTTGGGAGAAGAATGTCTTCTTCACTTTCCAGAATATTTAGCACTACTAAACGGTGCACAGAATAAAACTTGTATACAGATACAGAAAAGGCACAGCAGTAGCAGATTCTCCCATGCTGGCCACCAGTGTGCTTCAGTGCCAACATCAAGTGATGACACTTCGAGGAAAAGAGTGCAGTCTCCATAACCCCACTACTTCACTCACCATTTCACTTTTCATAGCCTCAGCTAATACAGCAGGCTTTGGGGTAGAGGTGCTAGAATAGGAGAGACTCCCACAAGCCCATTTCACATAAGTCACTGATGAGCTTCCATAAAACAATGCTTGTCCCTACCAGGGTGACTTCTGTATATGGAGGACTGCACCATGTATCGATAGTATTTCCGTAACTCGTTCAGTGTCTAAACTATATAAGGTCTTGAATTTGCTCTAGTCACAAGGAACATGGCCTTCAACTTTTCAGTAACATGAATCTCTGGACAAGAATCTAGAACTACCCAGGAAAAAAAAAAAAGAGAAAAACAAAATATATCTGGTACTCTTCTTACTAGCAATAAGGATAAAACTCTAGTCTCTTTTAAATTAAAATATACACATATATATAAACCCAGAAGTTATTTTTGTCTTTGTTACATCAGACTGGAAAAAAACCCATTACTCACATCTGCAGCAAATACCCTAGTTCACAAAACAACAACAAAGCCCTTGGGCCATCACTGTAGAAAAACAATCTACCTCACCAATAACAAAGCCAAGAACATTAACAATCCCCTAGAAACAAACACCATATAAAGCATTTTGTGTTTTACAGGGTGCACAAATGGAGTAAATATTTAACAAACTCTTGTAATTGATACCTTCGATTCTTCAGTTTTGTATTTAGAAAGCAAGCAAGCATTTCTCTCCCATCCAAATCTTTTTACTAAAACCTAAATTTTTTTTCTCCCTCTCCTTCCTCACATTGGGATCTGCTAATAAAAATGGAAAAGATCACATGGAACAGCTGATAGACTGTTTCCAGCAGTAGCAAGAAACCGCTACCTGAAGTCTGTGGTGAAGCTTCTACTTCCAAGTTGGCAGAGAAGCGCTCACTTTGAGCTCCAAGGACTCCAACGGGCAAAGACTGGTCACCGGAAGCCAGATCTCCTTCCAGCTCCTCACTTATGGGGAAAGTGATATCACTAACAGGTTCCTCCTTAATCTTCACAGGCTTTGTGTCTTCTGCTGCCTTTTCAGGGTTGACAATCTTCTCATACTCTTCAGAGAGCTGCTTGCTAACCTGCCAAAGATCAGTGGGGGTGAAAAAGAGGCCAGAAAGGTCAGAGTGACTTCAGAGACTCTGATGGTAATTACATTGCAGTGCGCTCTGTTCCCAGAATATTATTAACATCTGACCTGAACGAACAAGTAAATAGGTTATCAGCTACAGAGGAAAGATTTTTTTTTTTCCCCTTTAAAAACACCTTCTGTCCTGTAACAAGGGACTTTAATAAGAGGTTTAATCCATTAACACATCTGCTTGATAAGTATGAGCACCTTTATTTCACAGGCAATGATGATGAGGCCCAGAAATTTAAACAGAGCACAAAACAAAAGCAAAGTGTCTCAGTCTTACTTTTGGGGTTTACCTATAAGACTATCCGCCATCTGCCAGTAACAACTTTACTCCAGCATTAAAAAACAAGCAGCTCAGATGTTCATCAGCTCTGTAGACACCACTGGGCAAAGCCTGGGTACCTTCTGTCAGATTCACAGCAAAAAACACAGAAGTTTTCTCCAGTCAGAGAAGTAAAACAGATACAGGAATGAGACTTAGAACTACCCTGTACTTCTAGAAACTTAACAACTGTAAGGAATTAAATTAAAAATTTCAGATTGCATCTGCTTCTAACAAATGCTTTTTTATACCACTGAATCCCAACAGTCGGTGAACTGTGCTCAGGAAAAGCCCAAGGCTTTTTAACAGCAGAAGCAAGAAGGAAAAAGAATAACAAAGCTTATTTCCCCCTCCTAGATATATTTCCAAATACAGAGGCTACTGTGGACCTCAGCCCTGCACGAAGGACAGAACAAATAAGAGAATGACCAGCTGCAGGATGACAGTGAACTGCATCAGCAGAATAATGCAGAAAAACCAAATTCCAAAAGAAGGCATCTGAACAAAAACAAATGAACTGGTTTTTCGAACAAAAATGTTTTTAATGAAGACAGATCTTGATGATGTTATTTTTATGCACAAACCTCACAGTCCATCACAATTTACATACTACATGCACTCACAGGCATCTCTGATTTATACTGCCTCTCTAAGCCACAAGGTGCCAACCTTAGGGAAAGAAGGAGCACAGAGTAGCTGCTCCAGGATGAGTCAAATGGCACTCGGATAATGTGACAAGGAGGAAGGGATGGCAGGTTTTGCCTTTGGTCACGGGCTACCTACTCGATTCAAGTCTTATTTTTTGATGAGTAGGAGTAAAATTCCCACTTCAAATCCTTGCCTTTCTGTAAGTCCACAACAGGCAGACAGCCTTATATCATTCAATTAAAATGCACATGTTTAATTTCACAGAATACGCAGACCAAGAGAAACCATACCCTTATTCTTACAACCTACATTGATATAGCACCTCTTACTCCAAGGAATTTAACAATTCCTCTTCTTTCTCCACAGAAGCACAGTCCCCTCTAGCGTTGAAGGTAGCATCTGTGCGACAACTCAGATCAGCACAATACTACCCTATACTCTTAAAGCTTAAGCAAGTCACCCTTTGCTTAAGCGAACACAAGCCACTATACAGCCAAGTAATTTTTGTTCATCTGCTTACTTGTTTTCTGAAATGGTAAGCAGCCAAATATCCCATTAAAGCAGAAAATTCAGTTAATCAGTCAGTCCTGATTTTACCTCTACTTGGAATTTTTGTCTGAGCCATTCAAGAGCTGCGGGCCTCCTCTTAAACCCACACAAATCATCAGTAGAGCATTCTTAGACTCAGCAGAGACACAAATGAGGGGTTCTGTCTTCCAGTCAAAAAAATCCTATTCCTCTTTTCCTGGATGACTCCCCTCCACACCCAAGAGGTTTTCTAGTCAGATTTTTCTTCAGTGAGACCCAGGACTTGCTACAGCAATAAGCAACTGTACCGGGGGTACATGTATTGGTGCCGTCAGGTGCCCACTGCCCTTCTCACCTGAAGCATGTAGCTGTGATAATCCTTAATACGGTGTTGCCAGAACTTCTGCAGCGAGAGCACACTGCCAATGCCCACTTCATGGAAGACCTGCTCCATGACATCAGGGAAAGGGGTGTGCCCAAGTCGAGCTTCTCGATCCACAGCGAAGCGCAGGAGTTTGGTGAACTTCAAGCAGTACTCATGGGCAATGTCGGTCAGGGTCTCCAGGACACTCTCATTGGCACACTCAAAGCCTGTGTGAGCCAGGATGGTGGCCATTGATTGGTAGAGAAGCTGCCGGCAGGAGGACCAACTCAGCTCAGTCACTGGTTCCCCTTTTCCTCTAAAAGCCAGAAAAGACAAAAATAGCACACCTTCAAAAACTGAAAGGAATGTATCAGTTGAAGAGACATTGTCAATAATAAGGTGATGTACAATGGGAAAGCAATTGCTTGGGGTTCTCCACAGCTTCTCCATTACATATGAGCACTACCTAGGTAAGGGTTTATCTGCCTTCCCTTCTTCCCGTCCCTCCAAATTAGCACTGCCAATTCTCATTTTCCCTTCTAATGCTGAAAGATTCCTTGGGTAATGCATGAATGTGGGATGCAAATCTTCCGAACCCTTAAGCAACTCCCTTCCCACCCAAGAGCTTTTCTCCTGGAGATGTGAGTTAAAAGGGTCCTTGACACAAACAAAAAAAAGCATTTTAAATAACATGAATGCAAATCATTTCCCTTCTCAGTTAATTACATTTCTCTTCCTTATTATCTCTGATGTCACAGGCCTAATAGTCAGATACAAAGGCTTCTGGGATAGACAAGATCTGAATTTATAATGCAAGAGACACACCAAAAAAAGCAAGAAACAAGATACACATACACTTCATAAAGGTACACTGTAGCCAAAAAGACCGTTTCCCTGCCCTCACTTCCAATTGTCACTAAGCACTACACTGAAGAAGCATCCCCATACGCAACCTAAGAGTGGACACCAGGCCCTGGGAGGAGGCCTTGAGAGGTTCTGCTGTAGAGCAGCATGCCCTGGCCTTGGGTTTGAGACCTCTCTTCTCAGTGTTGCTAAACAGGAAGGAGTGACCACACAGGATGGAAGAGATGGAGAACAACTGACATGAGCACTCCAAACATCATTCATTTACAGTCAGGCAACCGAATTTTTCATCAAGATGAGTTAACAAACAGAGATTCCACATAGGAAAAAGAGAAGATGAGATAAAGCAAGGCCTCTGAAAGGTAAATGTATTTCTACCAGATTTCTCAACTCACAATTAAATGCATGTGATATATTTGCCCGTATCAGTAACACGGTCTTCAAATACTGATGTCAAAAAATCAAATTTCCTTTCTGCTAAGTATGATATTTATATACTTTTTTACACTTCATTCAGCACCAATGGCAGAATCAAGCTAACAATTTCACCCTTCATTTGTTTCTGATCAATTTCTCCCAACATCTTCCACAACCCACCCTGAGATTCGCCTCGCTCTCACCCTACATTACTTGCATATCACCACACACTTTCCAGTAACAAGATCTGATTAAACAGTACACAGACAGCATTGATGCCTTGATAAAATTCTCACTACTCTTGTTTCTCCAACGAGTGCATTAGGTACCCTTCAGTCTCACTGAGACGCTGGGTCACAGAGCCTCAGCTCCCCCTGATCCTCAGGACTGGCCCATAGAAAACCACTGAAACACAGCAGTAAAAAAAGGCAACATTTCAGGGGAGTGAAAATGGAAGGTTAAACTTAGACCTATCAGGACTAAAATCATTCATGTTCAAGAACACCAGCTCAACACTTTTTGATTATTCAAATAAAGGGGGGATCACACCATATTAAGAGCTGCAGATGATGGTATGTCTAAGTGGATATTAAGAACAGCATGTGGATCTCAGATCATGGATTCATCCCAGTTATTAATTGCTGGAAAATGACTCATCCCAATTCCTACTCAATTATGTAACTACTTTGTAAAGAAGACAGCAGGCGCTCTGACAAGATAAATTAAAAGATCACCACTTCCCTTATAAACCAAGTGTCACCCATACTGGTTCTACATCTCCCTCACTCCCCCCTCCACCTCCCAGTGACAGATTTCTGAAGTTCACAAACAGCCATATGTCTCATATAACACTGGGACCAGGAGGTTACAACAGAAAAAAACAACCATCAAACAAAACCAATCAGAAAACAACCATCAAAATTTATGCCTATAGAAAAGTATCTCTTCTTTTTTAACACATATAAAGAACATACCTAGCTGTCCAGCAGCCACCAGTCGAGAGTATCTTATGCTACCAAAACCACCGAACACCAGGCTATTATTAATACGGAGGCAAATAAAGAGCCATTATTGATGCTTTGCCATTCAATGAAAACACTATGGACAAACTTAAACTAGACATAGAATTTGGCAAGGCCAGGGAGGATACTCAGCCACTCGTAAAGTAGAGCACAACAACCATTTAGCAATGCGTATCACTGCTCAGAAGCAGCAGAGAATGTTGTATCTCTTTTAAACTCCTAGAGGAAAAGAAACTAATTGCCAGCATTAAAATGCAGCTAAGTCACTACGCTGAAAGGGATATAATCAACTTGAAATCTCATCAATTAAAGACAGAGAGAAAAGAAAATTCAGGTACTGTACTCAAATCCAAATCCCCACCTCTTGTTCTTGGTAAGGTCAGTCAATTATGTTTTGTTTTTCCTATGTTTTCTTCTCTTGTTTTCCTGTTTCCCACAATAAACAATAAGAGGAAGACGATAAAAAGCCTGATTAGACAGCAAAATTTTAATATTGTTGTAGATGTTAATGGAAAACATCAAATGAGAAAACATCTTTTTTTCTTCATCTCCCTTAACCTTCACGTACTGTCTGATAAGAATGCGTGTAAAAAGAAAAACAGCCATATAGACACATTTAAGTTGAAAGCAGCTATCTAACATCAAGCCTTCCCAAAAAGGAGCAGCAAATTTCTTTTCCCTGATGATCATAGGTTGGTCTTCGATCTCTTCCAGATACCCAGCAGCTACAAAAGCACCCTTCCAGATACTACCATTATGCGCAATGCCACCCTCTGCAGCACTTACTTTCGTGAAAGACTCCCCATCCAGCTACCATCCAAAGTCAAGCCTATTTAACGTATTACCAGGGTCATACAGCTGCAAGTATCCCTAAAATTCTGTCACCAGAGATTAATAAGACAGGCAATTAGGCCTGTGACTTGGAGGTGATCGTCTCTACAGAATATATAGTATGAAATTTATCACAAATACTGGCCAACTTGTCACTCTTCAATTTTGTATTTCCAATAGGATCTATATTTTATATATAGGTCACCAACACTAGATGACGTTCCAGACAGAAGTCTACCTGCCAAGCCACAAATCCACCAGACCCAAAGCCCAGCCTTCTCCCACTGCGGCCAGCAAACCAGCAACATGCAGAACTTCACAACAGAAAAAAGGGTCTGTTTATACCAATCAGGCTTATTTTCAGGATTAATAAGGTTTCAGAACTCATAAAAGGCCAATCTTCTGTGTCAAGAAGACATTCCCCAAAGGTACTACAGTTCATTCACCCAAGCTCCTCTGTTGTAAGGCTGTTTGTCTTAGAGGGAAGGAGATCTCACAGTTCATTTCCCATGCAACTATATTCAGCAGAAAGTGTTTGGGCTAAGTCAGTACAAGAATCGACAGCCGAGGTTCACTCAACTGCAGTAACTGATTGAAGTGCTCTGCTCCCTCCTAGGTGAGCATAAGCTAGCAGCAGATGGAGGGAGGGATTGTTTTTCCTATGAACACATCAATTTTATGAAACATTAGATTGTGGAGTTGAATTTCTACCAAATGAGGTGTAACAAGGTTGCTTCACAGCCGTTTCCCCCAAAACAGTAAAATAAAGGAGAACACTGGAAAAACAAGTGCATCAACAAATACAGCACACTAACTCAAACCACAAAGTTGTTTCCTTTTGGAAAAGGGCCTCTTTCCACCTCATCTGGAGTAAGCCTCTTTTTAAGTATCTCTGCTATGTCTACAGAAGGCTGCACAGGTATAAAAAGAAGCTGCTTAACAGATAATGGCAAGAGGTAATAGAAAACATTTGGAAAATAAATTGGGTCCCAGTGGCTCAGTTCAGAAGATCAGACAGTTTAGGGGCTAAGCCAAAGTGCCTAGTCCAGCAGGGGAAGTACGTTCTGCCAGCTCTAATTTCCGCTGCTCCAAATCCTTCCCAACATTAAACTTGCTGTCCCACCTACTTCTGTACAGGTATTTCTTAACCACAAGCCCTTCTGCTATGAACTGTCTTCCCACTGCAAGCTCCCAATTTTGTTCACAGATTATCTTTCAATGCAAAGCACACATCCAATGTGGTCAGGAACACAAATGAGAGAATGGCAGAGGAATCTGTTAAGAAACCAACCATGCACATACAAGAGAAAGCATCTGAAGAGGCACATAATGAGTAGGTTAGGTTTCATTTGAAGACGGATCCATGCTAATCAGAGGAAGCCGAACAGAGAAGAAGGAAAAGCTAGCAGCCTTTTTATAATAAGAGCCTCCTGTTCAAATGGTAGTTTCAAGTCTACAGTTCTTTACTCGTTCTTCATCAACTATGCTTTAAGCTTACCTTCTGTTTCTATACCAACCAAAAACAAATGTTAGTCCCTTATTGTGTATTCCGAGAACTGTAACATCAATAGTTGCAAATCACCAGGACCAGATGGTAATTCATCCAGGAATACTAAAGGAATTCAAGGATGAAATAGTTGAATAGCTGTGGTGAGCCACCTCTTGCTTTAAACTGCCTTGGCTCATGAGGACCAGAAAACAGAAAACGTGAAAACATTTTCTTCTAATAGCTTCAGAAAAGATGTAAAGAACTGGCTGGGAAGCCTGATGTATTCTGGTGCATCAGAGAAATTCAAAGAAATGATAAGAACAGAATTAGAGGACACATGGGTAAATATGATACACTCAGAAAGAGTCCAGACAGCTTTTGTAAATGGAAAACCTGCTTCACAAATCTACTAGAGTCCTCCAAATCCATCAACAAGCATGTAGATAAGAGATCTGCAGTATGGAGCCCAGGTCTTCCCTTGAGGATCTGCGCCAGAATCAAGATTTGATTCAAGATATTTATAAACAGTCTGGAAAAACGGAGGAGAGGAATAGCGTTGTGATTAAAACTGCTAGCGGTGCAGATTTTGAGGGGTTGGAAAGACCAAAACAACTGAAAAATAGCAGTAAATTAGGCTCTTCCTCTTCCTCAGCTCAAAAGGGACGAGGAAGTAGAGGTTACAGGTATGGGGCAGGGCAGAGGGGAGGAAAAACAAAATTAATCCAGGGAATAACAAAATAAAAGACCACGGTGTGAGGTCAAAGGATGAAAATTAATAACAAGAAAACAGAAGACAGTGTGACTATAATAAAGAAACTTGTGGTCTGATTCAGGCTGGCTGCTCTTATCTTCCTTTCTTCTTATGTCTAAATATAACTATACACTGCTTCTTAGACACAGGTTACTGCCAAAGAAAATAGAATTAAAATATGGATTTAGTCAAATACTGTAACTCTGACAATGGCACTTCAGAAGGCAGCGTAAAATTAAGCACTACCATGTTTTATCAAGGGGAAGAATGTTCTTCCTTAAATGGTTTTTACACACTAAAAACAAGTGTCGGCAAATCATATAACTTCATTTTTACTACTATAACAGCAGCTGCTATTCTTAATTCATGTAAGTGTCTTAAAACAGTTAAGAACAAACATGCAACAGCAAACTCAAAGCTTTCCTCCTGGAAAAACATAAATGTGTTTGGTTTAGCAAGCACACAATTAAATTCTAGTCTACACTGCAGCTCATTATAAATCCACTCTCTATCAGCCACAAAACATTTCATTTCAAAATTGTCTATCCAGTTTTTACAATCTAGTCCTTAAACTCCCCCATGTGGTTGACTGCTAAATAACATTTCTTTACTCGGACCCCAGAAACTCGCAAGGGACAACAAAAAGACAAAGCAGCCCCCAAAACATGGACAGAGCCACAGAAAACTGAACTTAAAGCTGAAGCCACAGGGGAAGACAGATCAGAACACTGCTCAGTTCTACAAACCACAGGGCCAGAAAGAGCAGGAGTCACAGGGCTCAGACTTTATCCTCAGTGGACTGGATTTCCCTTCATGCTTCTAGGCTAATTACTCTATTTCTTCCGAGAAGGATGATGGATTTCCTCCACAAACAGCACTAAAGAATCGCTCTACTGTTCAGAGAGACTATGCTACCAAAGGCAACAACTTTCAATAAAATGCATCTTATACAACCTCATGCCATTAAAGATCTCAATGGAATTTAACTGATACATTATATTTTATTGATGCACATTGTCCCCATCTTAAAAATTAATATGTTTTGTCCTCTCCCACATCATGTTCATTGGTGCACAGTCTTTAATCTTAGAACACAAAGTTATAGTAGTGAGGATTAATCCCTGAATTTAAATGCACATAACCTACAAAGTATCGTGGGATCCTGCAAGAAATGCAACACCTCCTTGTGAATTTAGTGCTTGTCAGAGGGGTAGACAGGGAGATGTTGGCAATACTATTTAATCAAAGATTGGCTGCAGAGGTACAAGCAATGCAACCTTCCTTTGCATTTTCTCCAGTCTTTGGCTGGTGGAGCCAGTATCAGAGACAAAAATTCCCTTCACTCATACTCATTGCCACCTCTGACCAGAATAACGCCAACAAACAGGGTTAAACGTGATCGTTACTATGTCACAGGTCCTTGGCCACTGAAATCTTACAAATATGTTATCAAATCATCTTTTCAGAACCTACAACTAAACAGCCAAAACCTAGCCATGCATCTTCTGGATTTTCAGTTACAATTAAGGCAAGTTTAGTTGTGAGTAAGTGACTTAAATATGAGACTTCACAGCCTATAACTAAACTTGTCAAAATACCACTGAAGATTGCAAAACCATTCACAAACATTTAGCATAGCACTAACAAGACTGAAATCAGCACTACATCATCCACATTTTATAGACGGGAAACAAAGGCACATTTATTTTAAACAACGTGCATGTTCTCCACGCAGAAGAAATCTAAGTCTTTCTTTTTTGAAGCATGTTTTATTCCTTACATACAACTGTTTGGCCCTTCAGCCTAAGGGAATCACCATAACTACATATATATTTAAAACCACTCAGCTTTCCTGCAGCCAAGAACTAGCCCAAAGAAATACCAACACACCTGTAGAAATCACTCTCTGGGTCACTGTGCCTCAGCTGAAATGGCATTTTGGGGGTCTTGCTATCCAGAGGAAGCAGGTCATCAGGGAGAGGTGGAGAGGCCGGACAAGATGGCAGCGGTTCGTTGTCTTCAGTTTTTATGCCTTCCGCCTGCTGCTGGTTTTGGGCCTGAGCCATGGCGATCAGGCTGCGCAGCCGCCTGTTGTGCTGGATGAGCTGAATGGTGTGAATTGTGAGGCTGCAGGGCTCCGAGGGGATGTCCAGCATGGTGGTCGGCCGGGGTTTGTTTGCAGATGGCTGATGCAACGGAGGATCTTGGACTTCCACGGTACGAAACTCACGCTGAAGCAGGTCAAAGGAGCTGCGGTTGGCCTGGTTCGACGAAACCGGAATCTCACCCCAATATCGCAGCATTTTTACACAGGTCACGTATTGTCCTCAGAGCCCAGAAGGTGGCTACCAAATACTGTGGTACAAAGGAGCCTTGTCGCAGGGAGAAGCACTAGGCTTTGGGCAGCAACACAAACTGGAGCCGGGTTGAGGCTCTGAACGGAGCAAGTGATGAATGTCAAGAGAGCTCTCGCTCAGCGCCTCACCCAGCAGCGCAGTTTCCACGATGGCATCGGGACGCAGCGCTGGTATGTGACACTTTACATTGCTGCTTCTCCTGAGGGGGGCAAGAAGAAACAAACGCACCCGTGAGGTGGAAATTATTTCTGTTTGTAACGGGGGCTGCTGTGGCTCCACTTGGGCCGCGCCGGCACCTCGCCGAGCGGGACCCTTGCCTGGAGAAACTCCGGG
>VYXH01009256.1:872-16852 GCA_013397275.1 Burhinus bistriatus | reverse complement strand
CGCACGCGCGGGGGAGGAGGGGTGACGTCACCGGGGAGATGGGCAAGGGAGCCCTGACGTCATTCCCCCTCCCCCCCTCGGGGGTGGTCTCCAACCTTTTCCGATCCCTAAAATATTATTGATCCCCGCGCCCCGCGATGTCTATCTATTTACTGATACGCATGCACACCTGGACCGACAGATTGCCTACGTCATACGCAGAAATTTTAAAAAAGGAGAGCTGAAAAGACGAAAGAGCTCAAAAAAAGTTCCTTATCGATGGTCCAAAAAGCCCCAGCGCTGGAGGCAGCGCTGCAGGGGGGTCTCCCCAGAGCGCAGCAGAGGGGCAGAATCCCCTCCCTGGCCCTGCTGCCCACACTGCTGGGGATGCAGCCCGGGATGCGGGCGGCTTTCCGGGCTTTGCATCGTGTACCGGCCCCATCTGGCCTGTTCAAAACGCCAGACAGGACACAGCACGTGGCTATAGGGCTTTAAATAAATTCAATGACGCGCTCACAGCCGCTGTTCCTAGCATGGCAGATACAGTTAGTGCAATAAACGGCTGTGCTGGGAAAGCGTTAGATACAAAAGATCTGTTCTTGGCGTGGCAAAACTTGGCGTGGACTAGAGCACGCTTTTAGTTGCCAACCGCAAGACGATCACTAGCCCCCTCCGCGTTGTTCACGCCAGGTTAGCTAAAGAGGTAGTATCGATCATCTGCCCAACCAACGTGACAGTTTTACCATATATGTATATACGATATTCTGATTAGGGGACCAGAAGAGGAGGCGGTTGGCCAAAGCGTGAACGTTATTTTCCAGTATTTACGTGAATTAAATATTAGCATTCCTGACTCAGCCCAGCAAGGACCAAGTCCAGAGGTTACAGTTTTAGGTATGTGATGGGAGGATGGAAAACTGTGCCATCTGGCACGGAAAAAGAAGAAAATAAGAAAGCGGAAAAAGAAGAAGAAGAAATAGAAGAAGAAATAAAAGAAAAAGAAAAAAACCCCACAGTATGGAACTGAGATGAGAAAAATCACGGTGCATCAGCAGATTTAAAAGATTAAACTTTTACTGACATCTCTGAGAGACTCCATCAGATACACTCTATGGTAACCAACCATGCTACACTGTGGGACCTATCCACCCTGCAGGACACACCCACCCTGCGCTCTGGGACCCCGCCACCCTACATGCCTGCGTATGCTGCATAAACGCATAGATAGTAAGGGATATCAAAGGGGATGACAACATGATGTGCAAGGTAGAAAGAATTCCCCTGATACCTTTGGCTCTAAACCCTGGCAGGGCTCCCAGAGGAACTACGCTCCATTTTAAAAATGGTAGAGACCTGGGAAAATTTCACAGAAGGAATCGATGGCTCTGACAGAGCTCAGAGGAGTGGAGATGGCCCTGGAGAAAGGAGCCCATTGTGCCATACACAGAGTCATATGCTATATGAGCAGGTGCCCCCTAGTGGAAAAAAACAATGAAAAAAATGGATGAAAACCTACAGCCAAGTAAACGGCAGCAATACATGCGGAACCACATTGGGAAAATGTTTAGGATATAGCTAAAAGCATACACATTTTTCTAACAGTGGTATAGTACAAGTGAAAATGACAACAGTTTGCTAGTCTCAAGGAAGTTAAACAACTCTGAGAAACAAGAAGAAGCTCGTATTGGTCCTTTAAAGCTAACAACAAGAAGGCTGGAAATACATCCTCCCGGGAGTAGAACTAATTGGTGGTACAGGGAATGGACGCCTACCGAAGTCCTTGAGATGAGGTGGTGGTTAAACATCCAGCTCAGCAATTATCTGAGTGACTTTGTTGTTTTTTACAAAGGACAAGGAGCATGGGATCCTCTGGGCACTAACAGGAGTAAATTAACTGTAACTGAGGCTTAGATTATGTCCAAGACTTGGGTGTTTTCTCTTGGAGGAAAACGTGGTGTTTTCTTATCTCCATGGGAGCACCAATAACTGGAACATACGTCTATACCCAGTCTCTAACGTGTTACTCCTTTTCATATTGCCCATGGGCAACTCGGATATTGAAGATCATAGTATCATAGAGTATCTCGAGTTGGAAATGCCCCATAAGGCTGGTCGTGTCCAACACCCAAGCTAAGCTCGCAATCCATCTATAGAACTACATTTACAGGAGGTATACCATCTGTAACAGCACGGGGTCAAGGACTGATAGTAGGCCATAGTGTTCCACTAATCCTGACTTCTAATGTTAATCTAAATTTAGCTATTTGTAATAACACTGTACGAGAAGCTGTGTATGGTGTTGACAACAGCGTGAAGTGGGAACCTACAGTGGCAGGAGACTGTTTGCATTGTAATACTAACGGTGAAATTGGTAAAATTTTCCAGCTACGGGCTATCAAGTCAAGGATGGACCTGCACTACCATGCCTAAACCTCCAGAATTATGCAGTATGAAATACTGCATCTGGCAATGGATGTATGGTAATGAGACATGACTTTGTGACAACGGTTTTAGATGTGTATAGCCACCTTCAAGATTATTCACTTTACGATATATCTGTAGATTTGTGGACATTTGCCATTGTAATATCACATATGTTTTTGACGAACTCATCCAAAAAGCATTGCCTGTTAACTTACCTGACTCAAAAAAAGATGTCTTCCCTTGAAACATTTAAAGTATCGGTAGCACTTGGCATGACCTTCCATCAACTAGAAAACTTTCTCAAGCAAAAAGCTAAGATTACGCAACATCTGTCTGAAACTGAAAAATACTTAGAAGAAAGAGAAGTAAAACTTAGATATAAAAATATATACTAACTGATTCCTTTAACAAATGTGCAAATCAATCTTACTGTTGCAAAGAAGCTCAGTTTAGCTCAATGCAAAGAGGACCAGAAGATGCCAAGCAGTTATGTCGTTTGAGTGGATCAGCTGCTGGTGTAAACGTGTCTCCCTGAGTTACCGGAACAACATGGGGGAAGTGAATATGCGGCTCAGCACAATATACAGTATGAAACTAACTAAAAAAAAATTTCAGAGAGTGCAAAGGGCTTGAGCTACCTTGACTCCATCGATTCCTTCCACCTGATGGAGGATGCCCAACATCATGACAGTGGGTATAGCATGCAGGGCGGTAATGGGGATCCCATTGGTATTGTAACAAAACAGCATGGCAATTGCTATGTTGTGCTAAGTGTAACTTCTGTCTGCGTTGTGGTTTCAGTACATCACTCTGTTAAATCAGAAATTCCTTGCAAAAGCAACTATCTTCAAAAAAGTAAATTTGCTATTAAACAATGCATCCAAGGAGGAGAGCGTGCCTAGGAAAAGGTACATGGGGTTGTGCAGATGCTGTTCTGCCACCACCAGCACACCACCGAGGCTGTTTCCAAGCACAGAAACAGAGTAGGTGATGAGCGAGAGGAGGAAGACAGCTGTTTGGTTTGTGGGAACGTTCCCTGTTCCCAGGAGGAAACCCAACGGCCTTTCCCATTATCCCGTCTTTCTTTCTCCATCACCATCACAGTCTGTTCTTCTTTTTGCCCGATTTTGAACAGGGAGATGATTAATAAAGAACATATCTGTACTTGCTTTAGAAAGAAGGTGTGAAATGACCCTAAATCAAATTATGTAAGGTACAACACACTTTCTCATCCCTCTCCAAAAAGATTGGCACTGCACAGGCTGAGGTAGCTCGACTCTTGTTTTAGAAAGAGACAATTTCCCCTTCTGCTACCCTGCTGGGAAAACCCAGGTCAGGGATTACAAGGTGCGCCACACAAGGAAATGTTCACTGGCTCTCTGAGTGAATACCTAAAATCTACTAATTGTGGCACTTTGAGGAGAAAAGGTGATTTTTGTGCAGGGAAGGAAGGGTCAATCCACTGGCAAAGACTCACTGGCTCAATAACAACCCCCAGATTTGCTCCAGCGCCTCCAGCACCAATTTGCAATCTTCAGTGTGAAGGAGTGACTTCTGCACGGATGTCTTTACTTCCTTTGATCTGTGCCCAAAGACTGACCAAGGGCTCTGCCCTTGCACCCATCTCCGACCAGCTCAGCTGGGAGAGGAGCTATCACTCAAGTCCAGCTACTGTCAAAAGTCCTCCCCTCACTGCTGTTTCAGCACCTGGAGTGGCTCCTGGAGAAGGTGTAGCTACCTGTGGTGGGGAAAACTGTCCATTAGAGCCTCTCAGCAGAGGGATCCTTGCTGCCCCACGGTGATCTGAGAAAGAGAGTCACAAGAGAATCGCTAGTCTTGCTTGAAGCTCCTGAGCTTAAACAGCGTTCCAAACTCTTTGTCCTATTGTCATTTCTCTTTCCATGTCTGTCCTATGATGCACCTAAGGCTGTCATTCTGGGCGTGATGGGCCAAAATAGGTAGAGCTCAACTCTCATCCCTCCTCTGGCCAGGCCCAGTGAGAGGCACACTCAGCGGTCAGACTGCAGTGACGAGGACCCATAAGATGAGATGGGATGGGAAGCTGAGGCAGCATGGCCATACTTATTAGGCTGGGGTCTGAGAGAGCATTTCCAGAAAGAGTTATGAACATCACTGTCCTGGTTTGAGGTAAAACAGGACCAATTTTGTTCAGTAACTTTACTTTTTAGCTAGGCCTCTTCTAACTGCTGAAATTAACAGCATGTTGTGCAGAAAACTGTTGGCTTTCAGAGTGATCAGACCCATGTTTATAGTTGNAGCGAGCATCTGTCGTTCCACCGGATTGGGCCAATCTGGCCTAAACCACGACAATCACTCACTACACCCTTCCTTCCCCAATGGCTCAGCAAGCCCCAACTCTAGCTGCACTCATCTGGCTCCAGCCGCAGGTCTGCCCACTGTCCTGTACCTCTGTGCGCAAAGGGTGAGGAAGCCCCCACGTGCTTCAGCTGTCATATGAGCAAATGTCCCTTGGGGGGGGACGCCAAAAAAGGACAATCCAGTCCCAGGGGACAACAGTCACAGGAGTGGAGCTGTGCTGACATGGGGATTTTGGGGCACTGTGCCACCATGGGACCTGGTCTTCACCTCCTGGTCAGGATTACACACTTCCCTCCAGTGCATGCTTGTGGAATTCGGATAATGATGTGAACTCTCTATGGTCAAAGAACAATTGAGACTGGCCTTGCTATCTCTTGTGCAACCTGGGAAAGTGGAGACCTACCTGGCTAGCACGGGATGCAGATAAGGAGGAAGCCCTGTGGAGGCAGGACAGCCCTGCTTTTAGTCAGCGAAGAGAGATAACAGGAACTTGTGTTGTTCTTTTTTTCTTCTAAAGGCTATCATGTCCAATGACTGACCTCTGCCTCATTACCTCTGAAACACATATTAAAGTTGACACCCCTGCATAACCTAATGAAGATTATAGGGATCGTGCTGCTAGCACTCGATCATGCTATACATCTCCTAGGGGAGGGAAACCCTGTGATTTTGGGGATAAAAAGAGAGAGAAAATGACTGCTAAGTGGGGAGAGAAGAATCTCAATAGCTGAGAGACCAGACAATGGGCTGCGTTGTCTTCCTCCAGCCCAGGCAGGGAAGCCTTCTGGGTAAGCGCTGCACCTTTCACCCTCTGGTGAATGCCACCGCCCCCCCAGCTGTTGTATTATAATTTTTCCTAGACATAGTAAACTTAATTAGTAGCGCTGTTGTTCTCAGTTAATTTATCAAAGGCAATCTCGAATCTGTTCTGTCGCTCTCAATGAAATAACTTATTTCGATGTCTGTGAAGCTGACTCAGTGAAAGTCCTTTGCTGGGATTCTGACAGACAAATATCGAAACTACATTCCTTTTAAAGTGACAATGGTCTTCTCCCAGGACTGGTGCAGGAGGAAACTGCCTGGGGGGTAGACAACACAAATTTCCCCACTGGCATCTATCTTCAAGGATATCAAGCTGTAGGAACCTCTCTTCCGATGCTCTGGGCTTCTTGATCCTTCGTTTTCTTGCAGGAGATGCAACTGAACCAGTCACTCTGGTTATATTTCTTCTTGTCACCCTCCATACTATTGCCAAAGACGTGAAAGACAAAAGGGTAATGGGGTGTAGTTGGCATGGACTCATGGAGGGGAAGTATGATAGCCAGCCACATAGAATGTTATGGTGACACACCTGTCTTGATGAGGGGTCGTAGTGGATGGTTAGCTCAAATTGAGCAAGGCTTTTGAGAGTGTCTCCGCTAAAATCCTCCTGGACAATCTGATGAAGAACAGGGCTAGATAAGTGGAGAGTGAAGTGGGTAGAAAACTGGCTAAAGACCCCGGCCCAGAGGGCTGTAATCCAAATCCAGCTGAAGGGCAGTCATCGGGCCAGGCACAACTGCAGTGGTGTGCCCCCAGAGGCTGGTACTGCTGCTAGAACTGTTAAACCACCTCAGTAATGACCTGCAGGATGGGACAAAAAACCACTGTACTCAGGTTCGATGTAGAGTAGGCACCAACTAGAAAGCTTGAAGGAGCACCTGATACAGCAGAGGATCATGCTGTCCTCCAGAGAGACCTGGACAGCCTGGAGACATGGAACGTCATGGGGAAGTGCAAAGTCCTGCACCTGCAGGCAGAGAAAAAAAAAAATCCACAGCAGTTGTACACCCTGGAGACTGATGGCGGGAAAGCAGCTTTGCCGGAAAAGACCTGTGGTCGTGGTGGACAAAAGCTTGATCAAAAGCCAGCAATGTGCCATCGTGGCAAAGAAGGAAAAGAACATCCTTGCCTGCTTCTGGCAGAGTGTTGGCAGCAGGTTGGTGGAGCTGAACCTGCCCACGTTCTCAGCACTGGTGAGAACACATCTGCACTACTGGGTCCGCCAGGACAAGGAAAACATAGCCACGCTAGAGTGAGTACAGCAAAGGGCCACAAAGATCTTGAAGGCTTTGAAGCCTCCCTTATATGACGGGACACTGAGAAAACTGGGAATGCCTAACCTGGAGAAGACAAGGCTTAAGAGGATCATATTAATGTTCAGAAATATCCAACGGGAAGATCCAAAGACAGAACATTTATCCAGTCACGGGACAAGGGTATACCAGATAATACTGCAAGAAACCAAATTCTGTGCTCTCTTGCCACTCTTCAGCTTCACTTGGCGCCAATTCAGAGCACCTGAAATGATTGTCAGGGCTTGTATTTTGGCATTTAAGTCAGTCGTCTACCTTGTGATGAGATTCAGCTGAGGCCTAGCAATGCCTTTTCCTTTTTAATGCTTGTAAGGACACTGTGGAGGTGACAAGGTCAGAGAGACACGTCTATGCAGTTATGAATGGATGGATGTGTTTATAATGACGTCTGTGGCAACCTTTTCTGGTCATTCTTAAAGCGGATCCCCATTTGGAAGGTCGGGAGAGAAATTTTTCCCAGTTAATGTAGGAAACTGATGTGGTAAAAAAGATAGCATACAAGGAAGATGATTTAAGTTTTATGAACATTCTAAAAAAATTCTTCTAACCCTGACTCTTGCATTTACTGAACCACAAGCTCTAAGATGCCTGGGAATAAGCAGGATTACAGGGATATAAAAAAGCGATACATGGATTACAAGGCCTGTTTGAGGAACTTAGAGTGGAGAATGCTACAGATGAAAAGGGCTCATGTATCATTACGTGCACCTTGGTCTTCACACAAACAAATGAAGACAGATGAACAATGACAAGGAGGGAAACTAATAATATCCTGAGCCAGATGTTCTAGGGGCACTCACAGAAGAGTGACCGGCCCTCTTCTCTTGGCGGGGTGGCAATGGGGTAAAATCCATCAAGACAAGTCAACAGGCGAGGGTCTCCAGCTCAGCTTGAGGGACACAGGACATTATGACCTGGGTGGTATACGTCTAATCATAGGATGGAGGGGAAAAAGTGTTTTGGGAATGTATGGTATTTTTAGGGGAGGAAAGAGACGGGTCAAGGTGAGAAGGTGAGGAACAGAAGTTCTTGGACGAGATATGAGAGGTTCAAAGAGATCACTGGTCTGTGAATAGATGTTGGTCAGTAGCCGTGTGTGGCTATTCCCCACTCCTGGTAACCAGTGTGTAGCAATTCATTGACCATGAGAAGCGTCACAGAGAATAATACATTGTGAAGCTCAGGAGAGGCAAGGTAGTGACAGTGATGGGACCTAGGTCACTGGAGATGTGTTTGGCTCACGTGGCTTTGGTGTCGTTACTGACCTGCAGCTCTCCTTTATGTTTTAAAGACTCTGTTCTATTTTTGTCTTTTTTCCTATCTCGCTCATCGACTACATGTATAAGAACAGCAATCATTAATATTGAGACAAACACCTAAGCAACTTTGGAAATATGCAGACTCTAACTTCCTAAAATGGACAGAAGAACTTTGTAGGAGACAGTGTTGAAGACCTTGCTAACGCAGAGGTTATTGGAAAAAAAATGGGACACCCACAGGAACTTTTAGTATCAATGGACATTTGTGAGAAGACAAACAATCCTCGGGGGGGGGTCCCTCTTGGGCCCAGTATTGTATAGTATCTTCAGCAACGACACAGCCAGTGGAATCGAGTGCTCCCTCAGCAAAGTTGCCGATGGAGGGACACGATACTATCCAGAGGCAGCTAGACAAGCTCGAGAAGTGAGCCTGTGTGAATTTCAACAAGGCCAAGTGCAGGGTCCTGCATCTGTGTTAAGGAAATCCTTAGTATCAACGTATACCCTTGTATTGACAGGCTGGATTAAGAGGGGATTGAAAGCAGCTCAATATGAGCCAGCAATGTGCGCTTGCAGCCCAGAAAGCCACACAAATTGTGGGCTGCAATGTGGCCAGCAGCGTGAGCGAGAGGATTCTGCCCCTCTTCTCCGCTCTGGTGAGACCTCGTGCAGTGCTGCCTCCAGCGCTAGTGCCTCAACATCAGAAGGTCCTGTTGGAGCGGGTCCAGAGGAGGCCACAAAGATGATGGGAGGGCTGGAGCCCCTCTGCTGCTGTGAGGACAGGCTGAGAGAGTTGGGGGGGTTCAGCCTGGAGAAGAGAAGGCTCCGGGGAGACCTTGTAGCAGTGTTCCAGTATCTGAAAGGGGCCTACAAGAAAGCTGGGGAGGAAAAAACCCTATAAAGACATTCACGTAGCAACACAAAGCTATGCTGGGAAACTATCAAGAGGTTGAAAAACTGAGAAAGCCCCTCATTGTCTTTGCATAGAAGACTAATGGGATTGAATGGTTGGCCTCGATGACCTTAAATGACCCTTCCAAACTAGAATATTCTACAATCCAACAAACAGAGCAAAGCTGCAACAGAGGCAATAGAATTGCTAGCTATTGCCGAGGTCTTTCTACCTCACTTTGAGAGCAAAAACTCCAGACAGACAGAGTTCGAATTGGCAGCTCTTTTTTACTGGAAGGTTCAAAAACAGTGAAATGAGGGCTGCTGACGTAAGGATTAACAAGCAGACAAAACAAAAAACCCAACACATGGCTAGACTCATGGTAATCAAAACCCCCTGAATCCTTAAAAGTGCTATAATTGTTAGAGAAGAGACCACGTACCATATGAACTGCACTGGCAAACTTTGTGGCACAAAGCTCCCTGGCATGTGCAGAGACGTTCCAAACAATGTGCTGATCAGCACACTCCACCCCAGAAGTAAATGGACTGTCAGTGAGTGAAAAGCGCTGTCGAGACAGGCAGCTTCAAAACTACCTTGCACAGTTCTTTTGCTAAAAAACCTTGAATTTCTTGTAAAAATGCAGCACATAGTTTTCAGGCAAAGCTCTACGTAACGCAAAGTCTTGCACAGACTAATAAAGGGTTCACCTTTAGGTGGCAAAGTCCAGATGCAAAATTCGTAGCAATAAGGTAAAGGAAAACTGAATTTTCTGAGCACTATGTCTATGGTAACTAACAACTGTGACCGCCAACAGTTCTCAACTGTCCTCCTGTTAGAAAAAAAAGTAATACCAGTCTTTTTTTTCTGGGGAAGGCACATGAAACCTTCACTGCAGTGGTCATTCTCTGCGCAAAGTCACATTTGTAGTAAGTGCTTATATGGTAGAGGCATTAGCGTCTGTCAAAACGCACAAAGCACAGTTTCTTGCATACCGAGCACAGATCTTGGCATGCTATATAACAGTACTGCTGTGTCTGTGGAAATAAGTAAAATTCCTCAGAAACACAGAGAGTTTGAAAGTATTATAAATAAAATACAAAGAAAACAGCTAAGGAAAACTATTTACACACATCACAGTATTGCGGATAAATAGGATCTGTGAATTTCCAAACAGACCTCTCAAATTTTTTTCCGCTTTTGAAGCCAACGTACCTTCACAGAAAGCTGACTCATTTGGAACTTTCTCTTTGTTAAGTGCCTTGGTATCTTCCACATACTCCTACGCAGTATTTAGCTACCAAAAAACAAGAGTCGATTAGCTGTGCAAGTCAAATTTGCATGGCAACAGGTAGATCATCCTCACTGAGCAAAATCTAGCAATGAGAAAACTTTGTTTTTGGAGAAGCAACTTCTTTCTTGTGCAAAAGGTAGCCTTAGCAATAGTTAATAAATGTGGAAAAGAAAAACTTGCCGATTCGCCTTAAAAAACTCGGTCAATCAAAATGATCCTGACCAAGACATTCCAAAAGTGTATAAAACCTTTTTGCTTATTTTTCCTAAAGTATTAATTCTAACTTACTATAGACAGCAGTTACCACAAGACCTATCAGTCGACATGGTAAGCACTTTCCCGTCTTGCAAAGGCTCTTCACCCCATAAATGGGAGGAGTTGATGTGCACAACATTTTTAAAGAGTCACCAAGACAGTAACAAAAAAGAGGTAACATTAAAACTAAGATATACATTGCCTACACTAATGCAAATGTCATTCTGTAAGACTTTAAAGAGTTAATATGATTACAGTAAGAATTTAACATCTCACAAAAAAGAGAAATAAGTGCCAAAATGCAAAATTTCGGAGCGTTACACTACACTTTTACTGGTATTTCTTCTGCTCTTCACCAGCACTACAGTTGACCATAGCACAGGCACGTGAATGAAAACTTGTTAAGAGACAATTAAAAGGCCTACCATTCCCTTAGTACACAATTTAATACTTGCTGTTCAAAGGGGAGAAGAGAATGGAAAACTGTCCCACTGCAATGATAGCAACCATCACTTTGAAATGCTGTAAATTAGAGAGCCAAAGATACTCTTTTGATTTCCTGAATTTTGAGGGTAAACACCTTAAAATCCTAGATATAGATTGTTAAAGTTAAATTAGCAGCTAAACCTCACTGAGCAATAAATCAAAGGATGAATCCCACAAAAAATAGACTTCTGCCCCCACAGTGATTTTGTTTGATTTGTACAAAACTAATTCAAAACAATCCATTTTTGGTAGCCTAGGGAGTGAAGGCAGATCTAGGGAGTGCTGCGGACAGGAGGTGCAAAGAGGAAATGTGGAAGGCCAATGAAGCTCAGGCAGGGAGCCATGGAATCGATCAAGCAGAAAGCCTTGCCATCCCAAGCTCAGCACCCAAAAGGACTGCTGCTGATTCCAGACAAAGCTCTTGTGGGGGCATGCTGCGGTGTAAGGATGCAGGCTGTTCAATTACCACAGTGTAGCAGTGAACACGCCAGTCGATGTTCTCAGGTAGATGGAATCCTCCAACTAGTGCTGGAGCTCCAGGAAGTGATATGTTCAGACCTATCAGGGAGTGAGAGACGCATATAGAAAGATGGGTCGCAGCACTCCTTCCCTGATCCCGAACTAACAGGCCTGCGAGGACCATCATACGTAGGTTTCCTTTTCCTCTCTCTGACTGGCCGATGGAGGAAAATTAGAGAAAGGGGCAGCGGAAAAAGTTCCTGCCCGGTGCAGTTTCTGTCTCCCCAAAAATTCCCTCAGGAGATAAAGGCAAAAGAGAAATAAGAGAAGGATGGGGATTCGTTGACATTTCGCTAAACTACACAGTAGACTGAAAGAAAAAAGTGAACAAAAGTGTCATCGTTGTAGGTGATTCCCTCTTGACAAAAGCAGAGGGCCCGATATGCAGACCGGACCTGCTTCTCAGGGGACTCTGCTGCCTCCCTGGGGCCCAGGTTAAAGATATGAAAAGAAACCTTCCTTCCCTGGTACGTCCTTCAGGTTACTACCTATTACTGATTCTTCAGACAGGCAGTGATGAACTAGCAACAAGAAACCTGAGGGTGATAAAGAGAGACTTCGGGGCCTTGGGACAACTGGTTAAAGGATCAGGAGCGCAAGTAGTGTTCTGCTCTATCATTCCAGTTACAGGGAAGGATGAGGGAAGAAACAGCAGGAGCCAGCAGATCAATACCTGGCTCTGAGGCTGGTGCCAGCGGCAGGACTTTGGGTTTTTTGATCACGGGTCGGTTTACACAACACCAGGCCTGCTGGTGACTGACGGGATACACCTGTCTCAAAGGACGAGAAGGTTCTTGGCGCAGGAGGTGCCAGGGTTCATTTAAAAGGCTTTAAATGAGATTTGAAGGGGGAAGGGGATGAAACTAGGCTCTTTAGAGGTAAGCCTGGGGATGGCGTGCCAATGTCTGTGAGACGGGATGTTAGTGTGGTCCCTCGGTCTGCTGACTCAGTGAAGGTAGGTGTCGGAGACTCATATGTGGCAGCAGAGATGGGAGGGTCATTGATGGGTTAGGAATTTTGGCTACTGCTGGGACTGGTCAGGTAGGAATTAGGGCTTCTCCCAGTGTAAAGGTGCCAGGACCACTAGCCGAACTGAAATGCTTCTACACTAACACACGCAGCATGGGCAACAAACAGGAGGAGCTGGAAGCCATTGTTCAGCAGGAAAACTATGATGTGGTCGCCATCACAGAAAGACGGTGGAATGACTCGCACGACTGGAGTGCTGCAATGGATGGCAATGAACTCTTCAGAAGGGATAGGGAAGGAAGGAGAGGTGATGGGGTGGCCCTATATGTTAGGGAGTGTTACAGATGTCTAGAACTAAATGAGGGGGACAATAGGGTTGAGTGCCTATGGTNAAGCCTGGGGATGGCGTGCCAATGTCTGTGAGACGGGATGTTAGTGTGGTCCCTCGGTCTGCTGACTCAGTGAAGGTAGGTGTCGGAGACTCATATGTGGCAGCAGAGATGGGAGGGTCATTGATGGGTTAGGAATTTTGGCTACTGCTGGGACTGGTCAGGTAGGAATTAGGGCTTCTCCCAGTGTAAAGGTGCCAGGACCACTAGCCGAACTGAAATGCTTCTACACTAACACACGCAGCATGGGCAACAAACAGGAGGAGCTGGAAGCCATTGTTCAGCAGGAAAACTATGATGTGGTCGCCATCACAGAAAGACGGTGGAATGACTCGCACGACTGGAGTGCTGCAATGGATGGCAATGAACTCTTCAGAAGGGATAGGGAAGGAAGGAGAGGTGATGGGGTGGCCCTATATGTTAGGGAGTGTTACAGATGTCTAGAACTAAATGAGGGGGACAATAGGGTTGAGTGCCTATGGTTAAGAATCAGGGGGAGGGCCAACAAGGCAGACATCACGGTGGAAGTGTGTTACAGACCACTCGATCAGGATGAAGAGGCAGACGAAATATGCTATAAACAGCTGTGAGAAGTCTCAAGGTCGCTAGCCCTTGCACTTGCGGGGGACTTCAACCTACTGGATATCTGCTGGGAATACAATACAGCAGAGAGACAACAGTCTAGGAGGTTCCTGGAGTGTGTTGAGGATAACTTCCTGACATGGCTGGTGAGGGAGCTGAGTAGGGAAGGGGCCCTGCTGGACCTGTTGTTTGTAAACAGAGAAGGACTTGTGGGGGATGAAACAGTTGGAAGCCATCTTGGGCATAGTGATCATGAAATGATAGAGTTTTTGATTCTTGGAGAAGCAAGCAGGGGGTCAGCAGGACTGTTACCTTGGACTTCCCGGAGGGCAGACATTGATCTTTTCAAGAGCCTAGTTGACAGAGTCCCTTGGGAGGCAGTCCTGAGTGGCAAAAGAAGTCCAAGAAGGCTGGACATTTTTCAAGAAGGAAGTCTTAAAGGTGCAGGAGCAAGCTGTCCCCTGTGCTAAAAACAAGCTGTGGGGGCGAAAAGACCAGCCTGGCTGAACAGAGAGCTGTGGTTGCAGCTCAGGGGAAAAAGGAAAATTGATGGCCTTTGGAGCAGGGGCAGGCCACTCATAAGGACTTCAAAAATATTGTGAGGCTATGTAGGGAGAAAATCAGAAGGGCCAAAACCCAAGTAGAACTTAGTCTGGCTTCTGATTAATATCAGGACAGTAAAAAAAAGTTTCTATAAATACATTAGTAATAAAAGGAGGACTAAAGAGAATCTCCATGCTTTAGTAGATGGGGGTGGAAACATAGTGACAAAGGATGAGGAAGAGGCTGAAGTACTTAACACCTTCTTTGCCTCGGTCCTTAACCATAAGACCAGTTGTTCCCTGAGTACCCAGCCCCCTCAGCATGAAGACAGAGTCAGGGAGCAGAATGAAGACCCAGTAATCCAAGGGGAAATGGTGAGTGACCTGCTACACTACTTAGACATACACAAGTCTATCAGACCAGATGGGATCCACCCAAGGGTATTGTGAGAGCTGGAGGAAGTGCTCACCAAGCCACTTTCCATCATTTATCAGCAGTCCTGGCTAACTGGGGAGGTCCCAGTTGACTGGAGGTTAGCAAATGTGATGCCCATCCGCAAGAAGGGCCAGGAGGAGGATTCGGGTAAGTATGGGCCTGTCAGTCTGACCTCGGTGCTGGGAAAGAGTATGGAGCAGATCATCCTGAGTGCCATTATGTGGCACGTGCAGGACAACCAGGTGATCAGGCTGAGCCAGCATAGCTTCATGAAAGGCAGCTTCTGCTTGAATAACCTTATCTCCTTCTATGACAAGGTGATCGGCTTGGGGGATGAGGGAAAGGCTGTGGATATTGTCCACCTGGACTTTAGTAAAGCCTTCGACACCATTTCCCACAGCATTGTCCTGCAGAAACTGGCTGCTCATGACTTGGATGGGTGTACTCTTTGCTGGGTCAAAAACTGGCTGGAAGGCCAGGCTCAAACAGTGATGGTGAATGGAGTTCAAAGAAGTTGGCGGACTGGTGTTCCACCGGGCTCAGTCTTGGGGCTGTTCTCTTTATTATCTTTATTAATGATCTGGACGAGGCGATCGAGTGCACCCCCAGTAAGTTTGCAGAGGACACAAAGTTACATGGGAGTTTCGACCTGCTTGAGGGTAGGAAGGCTCTACAGAGGGATCTGGACAGGCTGAAGAGATTCAGCAAGGCCAAGTGCTGGGTTCTGCAACTTGGGTCACAACAATACCGTGAATGGTACAGGCTGGCGGAAGAGTGGCTGGAAAGCTGCCTGTCAGAAAAGGATCTTGGGGTTTCTGTAGACATCTGGATGAATATGCGCTAGCAGTGTGCCTAGGTGGCCAAGAAGGCCAAGGCATACTGGCTTGTATAAGAAGTAGTGTGACCAGCAGGCCTACGGCAGTGATCGTCCCCCTGTACTCGGCACTGGGGAAGACCTACCTTGAATAATGTGTTGACTTTTAGGCTCCTCACCACAACAAAGACATTGACGGGCTGTAGCGTGTCCAGAGAAGGGGAAGGAATCTGGTGAGGGTTATGGAGCACAAGTGTTTTGAGGAGCAGCTGAGGGAACTGGGGTTGTTTAGCCTGGGGAAAAGGAGGCTGGGGGGACCTCCTCCCTCTCTACAACTACCTGAAAGGAGGTTGTGGCGAGGCGGAGGTAAGTCCCTTCTCCCAAGCACTTGGGAAGTGGACTGTGGAGAGACTAGCACTTCCTGACTCTACATGCTGGCTGATGACACTTGGCACAGGCAAAAAAGCCAGGTGCTGAAAGGGCTGACAGCCTGGCCCTGAGAACACTGAGGACATGCAGCAGGGCACGCAGGCACAATTCTTGCCTCTCCACAGGGAACTTTCTCCCCTGGCTCGTGGGCAAGGATGTGCAAGCCAGGAGCATGGCAAAGGTGGCTACTTCGGAACAGTGGGACAAATGGCACCTTGGCAGAAGGGCTGAGCGTC
>VYXH01009255.1:1091237-1125864 GCA_013397275.1 Burhinus bistriatus | reverse complement strand
GCACTGCTGCCTCTCGCCCCAGACTATATTTGCAGTATGTGCTAATTTACCAGCTATATGCCCTTGGATTTTAAAATGAACTCATCAGTCAATGTTTCTGGTACCGATGCTCCCTCTTCTCCCTCACACACACCCTCCGCTGCAGACATGTTACTCATTCTCCAAGCATTTCCTCTCCGAATGTCCGTCAGACGCATATACACTTCATTGATCAACCCAAATCCCTTGATAACAATAAATAATAATACAGACAGTTAACATCAGCGGGGAGCTGGGGGGGGGGAGAAGACAAAGATGACGACTAAATCTGCATTGTGCTTTATGAGGCTGCTCCCTGCGCTTCCCAGAGCCGCGCTGCACCATGCGGAGCACAGGTATGCCCCCAAAGACAGAGCACACACCTGGCCGGGGGGGGCCTTACCTGAGAGCCCACCTTTGCCCCAGCAGTGGGGCTGTTCCTGCCCAACACCTGACTCCGCATCGGCTTCCAAAGGCGCTTGTGGGAGCAGAAGGTGCTGCTCGCTATGAAGGAGAGGGAGCACCCAACGCCAAATACAGAAATAAATAAAGGCAGCAGTTCCTTTGTTACGCTGTGCGCTGCACAGGTGCTGAGGACTTAAAGGTACCTGGGATTCCAAAGACCCTGATGGATCTTTGGGATACATCACGGTGGGATTTTCAGCAACAGCTTCTTAGCTCCCACCAAAATCTGTTTCCTTTGTACTGGAAACCCAGAGCACCTATGCCAGAAACCAAGGTTAGGAAGACAGTCTATCGGCCGTCCCTCCGCTACCTGTGCCGGGTATTTCAAGGGCTTCGGTGGCTTTATTTCCTAGTTTTCTGGGGCTGAAACGGGGAAGGCAGGAGAAGCTGCCTCTTGGGATTTTGGCTAGTTAGACGTCTTGTGTGGGTCTGGCAAAGAGAAAGTGACTGCAGTGTAAGTGTTCGGGAAGTTGGGGAGGGTGGGGCTATCTAGAAATCTTTGACTCACTGGGGTAACTCCCTGAACACAGGAATTAAATTATTACTCAAAGCGAGCTACGTTTTATAAGCAGCAGCCTTAGAATGAAATTCTGCATGCATACAGAGTTTGAAACAACTAAAATAAAACATACGGAAATAAATATACAATACATAATTAAATTATTGGGTGCAATGCAGAAGTCCCCGGGTGATAGAAGAGGTGGGATTACGCAGTGAAGTCAGTCCAGGAATCCACGGATACAAATTTTCTTATTTATACCGACATAATCCTGATTGACATCAGCCTAGATAGGGGAAGAATCAAACCCTGTGTACTGAAGGATCTAATCTTTGGGAAAAGTAGACTGGATTAGAGAGACTGTATCTGCCAGCCATCCTTTCACTCCCCGTACAGATTCCCTCACCGTCACAGCAGCGTGCAAGATTTTGCCATCACACAAAACAATTTACATCCATTGCCTTTTTTGTGTTCCCTTATCTTCCTTCCAAAAAAAAAGTTTGATTTTTTTTTTTTTTAAAGTTTTGCTGCAAACACATAATTTCTTTATACAATTTAACCAAGTCTTTGGAGGATACTTATTTCAAGCAGTTAACACCTGACCCCAATTTTTGTGGGTAATTAGTGAGCTAGATAACCACACAAAGTGGGTAATTATTTAGTACCCAAGGGTACCGTACAAGAGGGTAGAGGCTGGCAATGTTAACAAAAAGCACATCTCTAATTATTGTATCTATACTGGTGATGTTTTAAGAATAGTTACTCCACCTAATGATCCATGATAAATCAGTAAACTATTTTGCTTCCCTTAGCATATACGCGTGGTCTAACCAAGGACAGCGTGCGAGGGCAAAACTGAAGCCCCAACTTTGGAAGATGCAGAGGCCCCAAGAGAGGCGAGAGGCATCCACCTGGAGAAGGCAGCAAGACTGGAAGCGTCTGCTCTGGAAGAGCAGCGGCAGAGCCTAACATAGCCATCCCCAACAGCGCACAGGTTGGGTGAGACGACTTGAAAAGCCACGTCGGAAGAAGCTCGTAGAGCGTGCCTCGGGGACTGCTTCTTGCTTAGGTAACGTGGCTGGGCTGATGGATCTTTGTATACAACGATAACCCTCATCACGTTTGAGCTGAGTTCAGTCTTGCTTATTGCAAATCGCTTTGAAAGCTGTACAAATGAGGTGTTTTGTGTTTGTGGAAGGTCAGGGCTGAAACGCAAGAGAGTAGCACTGGGGAAAAAAAAAAAAAATCGTATTTGATGAATTTCAATTATCTGCCATCTCCAATATTTGCTTGCAAAACCCACATTTCTCACACGGAAAATACTGACTCCTCAGTAGATTTTTTTCACAAATTTAAGAAGAAGGAAGAGATGGGAACTGTTCTGAAACAGAAACTAAATAAGAAAGATTCAACTACCAAAAAAATGTTTTTGATCATCAGAACCATGTGAAAAGAAGTGTTACGCCGGAAACAGATCCATAACCTTAAACGCAGTGGTCACTATGCACTGACCAGTATTTGCAGCATTACACACACGCTTGAGGACATCTTCAAACCAAGACATTACGCTCAGCGGAAAAGCACTTTCCTTTTTTAATTGCTTTGATGAATCATCACTAACATCCGGACACTTCATTTACTAGAGTCCAGTAACCTTGTTTTTCAAAGACTCAAATTCCAAACCCGAAGGGCCTCCAGGCTGGCACAAAAAAAAAAAATATCGAGGCGTCATTCTCTTTTGATCATAGCCACGTATTTAACTCGGCTTGCTGCTTTGGGATCATTCAAGCCAGGCACTACAGAAGAAAACACTAATGGCAACATCACCTGGCATTGTGACCACCAGGAATTTGAAATTCAAACAGAGAAAGTTTGAGGGGTTTCCACAACTCCTCGTATTTCTCTTTTGTTCTGTTTGTTTTGGTTGGGTTTGGTTGTGGGTTTTTTTTTTTTTTTGAGTGAAATAAGCGCAACTGAAAGAGGCCTGAAAATTGTTCTGATATTTAAAAGGGAGCTGAGCCTCTGCAGCCCGTTTAGTTCCGAGCATGCCTGTTCGTACTACCAATGTGAACGGGTTAAGAAAGAAAAAAACCCAAACGCCAGAACTGGGGCTAAGTTCAGAGCAGCTGTGAGGCAGACACTCGTCCACTCTGAACGGCACCAGAAGACTGAAGCGTCTTTCACGCGCTACAGGCCATTTAACTCACGCTGTTTGGCTGCTACCATGCTGAGGTGGGTATAAATAAATGGGTATGCCCTTCGCTAATCCTCTTAGGGACCTGGTTTGCAGGGAAAGTTCTTGCCGAAATGGATTGAGAGGAAGTTTGCAGAGAGAAGCTGGAAAACAGAAAGGAAGAACGAATTTAAGCATGGAGACAGGTTCAATGGAAGAAGAGACCTCGGCAGGTGCACAGCTATAGCAGAAACCAGAATAAAGACAAACTATTACTATTTTTTTCTGAGACCAGTTGGAATGAGTGATTTAAAGGAGAAGACACACAGGAGGAGGGATGCTCAGCCAAGGGTGCTTTAGGGACTTAAGCATTAACTATAAAACCTTAAGGCCTTTTTGAGACAAGTGAATAACTTCACTCTAGACAAACTATGCAGAGATGTTTTAGGAAATATCTTTAAAATAACAGTTCCATCTCATCTATATGGACAGCATATATGATAGTATATGAGAACAGTTTACAAATGAATAAAATGTCTTCAGTGGAGAATGATACAAACGAAGAATTCCAATGATGTGAGGAAAGGTACAAATTCATAGTGTGGGGCACATCCATGGAAAGCAAAGTTGGGCAAAGGTGTCATGATTTGGGCGTTACCAGAACAGCGCTCTATCAAGTGAGGAGTTTGACAACCAAAAGCCACTAATTTGAACCTCACCGGTTTGTATACCACTGTCTGACTCCACATCAAGTCAGTGATAAAATCACTTCACCTCTTCCTACCTTGCTTCCCCATGATATAGAACCATCGTGACAATGCTTACCATGTCCTTGGAGTGTTTTGAGGTCCTTGGAAGAAGGCTGCTATGTCCAGATTACTTTTGGTATCCTCATCTGATACCCTGTTAGTCAACAGAGAGGATGGAGCGGGGTTGAAGATCACGTAAATTCCCTTTCATCACCAGAAATTCCTTTTAACCTGACTCACCCACCAACTTTCACCTCCAAACCCATTAGGGCATACGATAGCAAATTACCTCACCCAAGAACCATCCTGACAGCAACACAGCTTAAAAAGGGGTGGTTGTATTTTCTCTCCATCCCCCAATTCTGCTAGCAGGTTTCGCAAAGATCTTTGAGCTCCAACTATATCAATCTCTGGATAATGGGGAACAATTAAAATAAAAAGGTGAGAAAGCCATCATAGAGTGATGGAATCATAGAATCACTTAGGTTGGAAAAGACCTTTAAGATCATCAAGTCCAACCATTAACCTAACACTGCCAAGTCCACCAACAAATCTATCCCAAGGCGAGTAAAGCAAGCAAAAAGCAAGATGAGGCAGTGCTGCTCGCCTCCTGGTGACCGGGGCCTGGGGAAAGGCCCTGGTATTCTGCACCATTCGGTGCCCTTAGTGAAAACCAAGCTTGGAGAAATGGGAAGAGTTCAACAAAAGGTCAGTGGATGTAATGGAGGGATTGAAAAGAAAGATTACCGAGATTAATTCATTCGATATCAAGGAAAGTGGGAACGCAGTACCTAGAGTTATGCGTGTTTCGTCTATGGGGAGTTAATCTGCCCTTATCCGTGAGTTCTCCTATACATACTGGATTTAACTAAACTCTGAAAGTCAAGGTTAAACTCGGATTTATATGGATGAAGTCATGCAAAAAAGTATTACATCTACTCTTGCATGACTTGCCATTTCCCTATCACATAAAGCACCTGAAACCCCTCATATTTCACAGGGTTTCAGGTCCACCAAAAGTTTCAAATAAGACTCGATTCACTTAAAACATGACGAAAGCTCCAAGAACCTCACTAAAATTTCAGATAAATCTAACCTGTTTTGAGCCGGTGACTTAATTTCTTAAGATCTGAGGCTTCACACTGGAAGTCTGACAAATTTTGAAATATGTCAATGACGGAGCTATATTAATATGTTAACCTACAAGGTTGCTACAAAAACTTTCTGTCTGGTCAACATTTAATGTTTTTTTAAAATTTACTTGAAATTTCAGTAGAACCATTGCATGAAAAAGATGGTGTCCCTAAATCAACTCTTTTTTTTTTTTTTTTTCCTGAAAAAGCTAGTAAAAGTAATACATATCAAGGCTGTTCAATTAGAATCTAAA
This sequence comes from Burhinus bistriatus, assembly GCA_013397275.1. Classification (NCBI taxonomy): domain Eukaryota; kingdom Metazoa; phylum Chordata; class Aves; order Charadriiformes; family Burhinidae; genus Burhinus; species Burhinus bistriatus. The sequence goes on along the minus strand of VYXH01009255.1, from coordinate 1,120,573 downwards.
CTGCTGAACCTAGATTCAACTTCAGAAACACGCATAAAGTTTAGGGACATTTTGGGAATCTGACCTGGCAGGAAAAGTAGAAAATTAAATTAAAATTAGAAATCCATGAGACTAAGAGCAGAGCTAGAATGAATTATAAATTATATTTCAACAGACAAGAAGTGCTAGGGTGACTCGGCAAGAGAGATTGTAACCCAGCGACTGGAGGGCAGAGCCCGCTTGCCTGCAGTCCACAGACCTATTCCCATCTCCTCCATGAATTCACCGTGGCCCCTCAGTCCTGCAATCTATTTCCAGTTCTCCCTGACACAAAACCAACACAAATAGGTAACATAACTATTGCACATAAGAGAGGAGTTGTGACTCTGAGCCTTAATGAACGTTTGTAAAGAGCCCCGAGAGATTACGGGGACCTGAAGAACCTCAAAGCAGAGTCATCCTTAAATATCCCCCAGACCTCCCTGTCAGACTCTTAGCCCTTTTTAGCAGCACTAACTTTCTTTTTAAAGAGAGGGTGGAATTATTTAAAAGATAAAACAAAGAAAGAAATGTTTTTCAGGTTTTCTAGTACTCCAGCTACAGCCTGCAGTTGACAGAAGTTGAAAAAAAAATTAAACGACACATGACAGCATATTTCTCTCAAGAAAAAAAAAATACTTGTCCCAGCCACTGCTTAAGGATTAAACCAAAAGACAGGACACCAAAATATTTTCTACAGCTGGTTGGTGGGCCCAAGCCACCAATCCCTGCGCAGGGACAGGGCAGAAGCTGGCACAGAACCAGCCGGAGGAATCCCGAATCAGTGGTGATGACAGTGGCGAGAATTCAAAAGACCTGTTCCTATTCCCAGTCCTGCCGCTCGACGTGCTAAGTAGCTGGGGCAAGTCTCTCCATCTCTTTGCGTTTCCTCTTCTGCCTGCCTTATCTGTTTAGACTGCAAGCTCCTGGGGACAGGGAGTCTCTTCTCACAGGGTACCTACAGGATGCCAAGCCATGTAGGTACTGCTGTCAAAGAAATAACAGGCTCGGGCACTTGGACACAGGGGAACTCTGAACGCAAGTCTAGCCGCCCTTACCTCTTGTGAAACCAGACGCAGAGGTCTTAATGTACAGTAACTTGGTTTCCGTTGCTTCACTGGTGTTGAGAGTGTCTTAAAAATTAGAAAGCCACATATCAAGAGGCATGTGACAGAGAGCACGAATGTCAGAATGCGAGGAAGACACGGCAACTTCTGAGGACTTACGTTTGGCCCATCAGACACCGCTCAGCCTCTGCATGCCAGAAATAGCAGCGGGACGCAAGCGCAGCAGCCAGTCTCCCCACTCCTGGTGCCAGTCCTCACTTCTGCATCACTTAGCGTTGCACTGCAGGCTCTAGTACATCCTAAACTTAAATTTAGTAGTTTTTATAACGCAAAAAGACAGTGTAACATTTTTATGAGATACAAAATGAAGAAAACAAACAGAACAATCTGAATAGCAGATAACTTATTACGATAATAAATGACGTTCTTTAATTAGGATTTTTGAAGCGTAATAATGACCTTTTCAAGTTGATTTGGTTTGTATAAAAGTAGTACTAGATTATGAATATTGTCAATTTTAACTCTGTGCAGCTAATGAATGTATATGTCAGCATGGAGGTAGTCCATATGAAACATTTCTTCACAGTATGCTCACTTGCAATTCCAACATGACATGCAACACGACTGTCTCTGAACAATCCACGTATGATCAGTTCCCCTGTCTTTACAGTACTGCTTACGAGGAACAAGGACCTCTATTTTAGAGACAGTGAATAAAACCAAAGAAAAATAAGTGACTCATCCAAGATCCCACAGGGAGTCTGTAGCAGAACTTCAGGGTCTGCACCAATGGCTTAATCAAAAAAAAGAAATTGTTCCACTGTAATGGTAGAGGCTGTGCACCATCTTCGCCCCATTAATAATAAAACAAGACAGGCCCCATGAGCTGAATACAAACAAGAATCCCTCACAGTGGAGACAATTTTTAAATTACAAAGCTAAATCACCTGGTGTCTCAGAGAAGCCTGAACTCATGTTTCCCAGGAACAACTCCTGCCAGTCACGACAGTAAACACCTATTCCCTGGGTGCCCGCGACCACAGAGAACCACGATTCTGACCCCGGTGCACAGAGAAACCCCTCCCAAACCAGCCTATACCTGGGATGATTCAGTAGCAGCACTTAATTCCTACGATTTGACCCACGCAGGTGGCCTTGTGCTTCATGCTAGAACGGGCTGTCCACATGGAACCGACTGCAGCAGCAGGTCCCAAGTCATTATTTGATCACTTTCCTGCTTAATTGCCATTTTTAATTACTTGCATGGTAACAACAAAAAGTCAATCTAGCAACGGAAATCCATTCTTTGAACAACTTCTGCCTTTTTTCTTAGATGCAAACTATTGCTATATAAGCCATTCCTGATTAATGTGGGGCCCTCATGGGAAAGCCACTGCCTGTCTACTGATTTAATTTCCTCCGTCTTCTCTTCTTCAACTGACAATTCAAGTCCCTAAAAAGTAAGGGCAAAAGATCCCTTATTTTATCGTTACACGATGACAGTGTTTTTTCCCTTGCTGTTTTCTTTCAGGAAGATATATTAGCACTACATTTGCTCCTCCATGCGGTGGGATTTCTTAAATAAAAACGTATGTTATATACGTATGGACTTGGAACCAGAGCCGCATTAGCCTTTTAACTATCCACATTTGCTTCAGACTTGGCCAGCCACCTAGAAAACCTGCCAAGACCTTTCTGGCAGCCTTTTCCCAACAGTTCCAGGAAAACATGGAATATTCAAAGAATTTTAGGGCCTCCCGGCTTCGTTTGTCACCACTCTCCTTGCCCACTTAAAACTAAATCACAAGCAAATTGCTCTAACGCCCTATTAAAGATTTAAAAATGGCCTTCTCCGCAGCAGGGTATCTGAGGACAAATCTGCGTTAATATATAATGCAAAGCCTGCGTTAATATGTAATGCAATGTGGCGTGAGGCAGACCAAGGGCCTCGCAACAAGTAAGGCAGCTGCTTTACAAACTTCAAACTTCCCAAGTGAACGCTGTCCTGTTTGGAGTTTTTGAACCTCCCTCAGATACCCAGGCAAAGGAGAGATTCATTTTGTTCTCCTTGTTACTCTAGCAAACTACTGTTGAGGTTTCAGGGCTGCGTCATACAAGAAGCAAGCAAAAATGTGAATTCACCGCCTCTATGGGTCTCAAGGCGCTGCTTGAGCAACACTATCAGAGATAGGCTTGAGTCCCGTCGCCTAGAGCTTGTCTGTGAGCTAACTTACAGACTTCAAGGTGACCAAATGACATGATTCTATAACTGAGATTCAGAGTAGGATTCATGGAAACAGCAGTGGGAAGCATTTTCTTTGCAACCTAAACCAGGATCTAACTCCTTTTAAAGCCACGGCAGGAAGAGACGAATCCTGCTGCCATTTGCATGAACACTAAGTTCTTACTAAACCAGAGCAAAAACTGGCCCATCTCACTTGCACAGCTTCCCCCAGTTTTAAAATGCAAGAGAAGCACGCTTTTAATAATTTGAAGAGGCTTTTTTTGTTACACAGAAAAAGCCTGCCTGTGATTTCAGATGTCAAGTAGTCTTTCTTAATTCCTAGCACTAATTTATGGATGAAACGTTTAACCCTTGACTTCAATATGGATTGAGAGTTCCTTGCTCCCGAGAGCTGACAGAACCGAGCGCCCCCGTGGCCCTGCACTCATGGCTCCACTGGGCCATTCCCAGGTGGCCCTCGGAACCTCTTGACTCCCTTTTGGTGCAGGACTGACTCACTGCACACACACTGTGAGGCTTTCACCTTGCATCCTATTAGTCTAAAAAGTTATCGCACGCTTCTCTTTGCCCCAGATAACCTTTTCTGGCTCTTCAACTCATTAGTCACTGTTGGTTTGCGACTTGCTACTTCGCAGGCACGTGACAAACATATATACAAATATATACACGTAAAATGTTAGACAGTGCCACGACAGAATGTCTTATGAGATCCTCACTTCTAAAATACACAGCAGCGAGCTGGTGTGCATAGCTCCCGAGAGGCTGCATGCACCATGTAATGAGGTGGTGGATACGTATTTTGCAATTAAAAAATTGCCCCTCTATTGGAATATAAACAAAACAGAGCATCATAGAACCCCTCGTCCTAGCAATTCCACCAGCAGAGTACGGGTATCTTCCTCTTTTATTGAAGAGTCCATAGTTCTTTAATTCTGACGCAAAGTCCCCAGTAATCACTTTATGAAACGCAGCAACCAACACAGGGGCCTTGCGGATTTATTACAGCGCCACGGTTATAGATTGCTGACCAGTGACTTCCATCCTAGAACCCTACAAACCAAACAGACGTGATTCAGCAGTCTGACTACATCGTTACTGACACAGTAAGTAGTGGACACTGATTTTATTTTTTCCACTAATATCTACAGTGTTTAACTCCTCATTCAGTAACTATTCTCACATACAAACGAAGGGAAACACGTGACTGAAATATCTTAGGGCTCTTGTAAAATAAGTTCCTCTTTCATGTGTCAAAAGCTATTCGAAGGGCAATTTCCAAAATCGACTCTGACCACAAGATCTGTAGCACAGAGCAATCACGTCTTGCCTTCTTCTTTTCCCATTTCCTTTCTGTTTTGCTTTCTCTTCCTCATTCTTTTTTTAAAATCCTGCCCTCCAAATCTAACCACCTCATTTATGAAAGGAAATGGAAAGCCAAGGGGAAGCTGTGGCATCTGACAAGACTGCAAACACCACTATCGCAAACCACTCTCTGATGCCACAACCGCTATTCCTTGTCGGAAGAGATGAGAGGCCACTTCAAACACAAGAAAAACAAACTTTAAAATAAACCCGCATCAGTGACATCAATCTGGGAATAGGTTTGACCTGCTATTTACAACAATTCCTTAAATATCACTTAAGCTAAGGAATACAAAGGGTCTGCCTGCACTCTTCAGGGCACTGACTGTAGTGACCCCAAATCTAGGACCAACCTGAGCTGCTGCAACCACAAATCTCCAGCCAGCACCGTTTGGAGGTGCCAGCTCAGGCTCTTGGGCAGCAAGGCTGTTGCTAGCGCAGCACCAGGCGTCCCACAGCAGTCACTGATGGCTTCAGCGTACCTGTATGACGTGCTCTTGCGTGGTGAAGACCAGCTGTACTTGTGCTGAAAAGTGGGTGTGAAAGCAGAACCAGGTGTAACCCTCCTCACTGTTTCTGAAACTTTTCTTACGTCTGGTAATACGAAACACATTTAATGAGGAAGGAAAAGGTCACAACACATGTTTGGATGCAGATCTGCGATGCAAGTGCCCTGGCTTTTGTACACAGCCCTTCCAATGATATGCTGCCTGGCCTTGGGTAAGTCATTCACCTTCCTTTGCAGACAGCGGTCATGCAATCCTTCCCCATTGCACATGGTAACTGTAAGGAACTGGAGGTGGACCATACCATTGGATAATTAATACTGCTGTATGGCAGGTATTCAATATGCGAGCCTAAGTGAAGGCCAAACATCTATCAACCCTTCACTTCTATTTATCAGTGGCCAACTATGTGCTTAATCCTTTGCAGGAGCCACACAGACTGGGTCAGAATCCAGACTTCTCTAACATACCTTCTCCAATAGTGACAAGTATTAGTGGCTTTGGACAACCCAGAGCTTTCCTTCCCACTGGTTCTTCCCTGGTCTTGAATTGCTGTACTTCATCCTAAACCTTGAAACATGAAGGCTAAACTCGGTTCTAAAGTTATTATAATGAATTACCATAATTCTATGTATGGTTATTAAAAACATAAGTATCTAATATGTTCTAGACTTGCAAACTTCCCGTTAACTTCTAAAAGCAATTAGGTTCATTTTTTAATTAAATACTGGTGGAAAAGAATTGCTTTTTAAAACATTTTCAGTTTGTCACCGTTTAATTTCACTGCATGTCTCCTTGTATTCACTTTGTGAAACTACGAGAATTTCTCAGTTTACCTCCTCATTCTTTCTTTTCTTTTCATTATAACGTCAATTCGTTTTTCCTTTCTAATGGGGATAGTTCCAGTATATCAATTTCAGATATCTCCCTGCTTGGGACCATATTTGCTGGAAACTTTTTGAGCCACTCTTCCTCTCGTCAGATTTGGTAGTACAGGTCCTATGCTGCACGCCTTACTGTCTCTGGGCCCCAAAATACAGACAGTGTTAATTTGAATTCCACATCAGTATTGTGCAGGGGTTTATCCACTCCACATTTATGATAGGATCAATCCCTAAAAATGTTCATAAAAGCTTCCATTCATGGTTTGAGCTTTATATCTGTACTGGATCTAGGAACAACAGGCACAAGGTCTAGTTGCCTATCAAGAATTCAATGAGGAGTAAACAAAGACCAAAAAAAAATATCTGTCTTTACCAACCGTTTGCCTGACTGGCTTCCTTGGACATTGACAGTTGCATGTGTAAAAAATGGTCCATTCACAAAAATACTCTTACACTACAATTGTTAGACATGACATTTACATGTCACTGTTAATTATAAATGACTTGATCCTGACACGTCGTTAATACATTATGAAAGCCATAATGAAGCCCTATGAGCGGTGTGTCACACCTGTAACAAAGACAAGCTTAGAGAAATCACACTCGTGTCATCAGAGCTTGGCAAAGGGTGGAAGGAAAAATGGCAGCAGGGTGACTCACACTTGAAGGGGACTTACCCTCCATGACCCGAGAGGGGCCAGGGAGAACCCTGCGCCACAACATTTGCTCCTCTGGGGCACAATGCAGTAGTCTGGCTACCTGAACGCGGGAACCTACAAGAACGTAGATGGAAAACAGAAATCAAGGACTCTATATTGGCTATACCTACACCGCTCCTAAATGGTATTCTTAGACAGGGTCTTGAGTGTGGTGGGCTTTATTCTTAAAAAAAGAAAAAGTGGTTATACAGCGAGAGGTGGCTGGCAGGAGCCAGGCAGCGGCTCCAGCAGGTATCCTGCAGCCACCAGTAAGGTCCCCACCTGCGGGCTGACCGCTCTTCCCCCATAGGTAAGTGGCTTCATCCGCAGCAGCGGCAGCAGCTCCCTCCTGCTTTTTAAGAAAATAATTGCTTGGCATAGCTCTCGCCAGTGGCACTTCATTTGCAGTACACCTCAGACAATCTTGGATCACCTAACAGGGGAGGAAGCTGTTTTCTACGAATTTGAGAAGGAAGCAGGGAGAGGTGGTGGTAAGGAGGAGCCACTGCATACAACACGGAATGCAGAATTTCAATTTCTTTCCGTATCTGCCCCAGAAACCTGATTCTTGAACTTATTTAGCCAAGAAACAGGGCCATGACATTGCACAAAGAGGCTAATTTTACCCTATTGCATGTAAAAAATTATTTGCTCGGGGAGAATACATTTTATATTTTGAATATATAAATCTAAATATATTCAACTGGGACTGCCTGGAGGATCAGTGGAGTCAGGGCAATGAGTAGTTTTGTCTTGTTTAAAGAAGAAAGGAGAAAAAAAAAAAAGGGGGGGGGGGGGGGGGGGGGGTTCCCAAATAAAATATTTTGGATCTTCCTCAGCTATGGGAAATTTCCAAATGTCATATTTCCTTTCTGTTCCAGTTCAGGTTGGAAGCTTTTATTGCAAAGTTAAATCCTGGTAGCCCAACACCTTGCATATACAAGTTTGTCTCTGACTGAAGTCTGAATGGATATAGAACTGATCTCAAAAACTCATGCTGGAAATGGTGAACTTCACCTGGTTTCATATCGAAGCCACCAAGCTATGAAAAGGGAAAAGTAAGAATGAGAAGGAAAAAGTTAGTCAAACAGAGATGTGTGTTCAGATCTCTGCTCTGGCCTCAGACGGCTCATTTCCAATAGCAGAGTTCCAAATATTGAGCTGGTCTATACCAGCTAATTCCTTTATTTTCCAATTGCACTGTGAAATATCTACATCTAATTGAAAGCACATCTGTTTCCCTTATAGGTTATAGTTTTTGACTCTAACACACACAAAAAGAACTTCCTTCTTCAGTAATTTACAATTTCAAAAGGAGAGAGTAGCAGCATTTCTGAGGTCTAGGCTTTGAATCTGTGTAATGAAATTGTCTTATTTTTAACTGTCTGAGCAGCTTTCAAGCAGAAGCGTGTTAGAATTCATATTAATTTGTGCAGTACCCTATCATCATCATAATTTAGCTCACAAGGTTGCTGTGCTTGGAATTCCAGTTATGACATGAATTCTATACATTTTATACAGATTTATAAATGGCATCAATAGAACACTTAGGGCCTTATTCATTAAACAATGAGTCATTCTGGCATTCCATTCTATTTCATCCCAGTTCTTACAAAACTTTTATGTACAAATTTGACTGTACTTAATGCATCTGATTTAGCAGCAGAAGTGTTGCAGCATGGTTTCAGCTGGGTGTGGAAATAGATGAAAGGTATTGTTTAAAAAAAAAAAATCAGAAAAAAAAAAATCCTTCTAACGGTGAAAGTTTCTGAGTTTCAGCCTCCTTCCCAAAGGAACAGCATTCAGGTCCCAGGAGACAGCCCTTGCCTCCGCTTTCTCACCGTCACAGGCTGGCCCTCTCCAAGGACAGCCGTGAGGCGGCACAGCAAAACGGTCAGAAGACGCTTACGGGGTCGCAAGCAATCAAGTACCGATTTTGTGGATAAGCAGAGTTCCTCCTTCTTCAGGACTGTTCGGCTGCCACCTTTCTCAGGTATCATTGCCAGGTGAAAGCACAGAAGCAAAAGAAAATTTGCAGTAGTGCACTATTCCGAGTATTTTCTTGCTGCCCAGCAAACCAGAAAAAAAAAATATTTCTAAATACAACACTTCAGTAGTTATTCTAGACAGATAATGTCAGTGGTACACTACAAGAGGCTTAAAGGCTCCCCTTAGGATGCAGTTTACGACTGTGGCACCAGCAAACTAACGATGGTGCAGGACCACAATGTGAATTTTTCAAAATAATTTCCCTAATGATCTAGAGCTTCCAGATGGACTGGTTATATTTTGTGTGTGTGTGTTTTAAATGAGAATTGAGTTGAAAATATAAAGATTAAGCCAAAATAAGGCCTTTCACCTATCTTTCAGTAATGCGTCTACATTGCAAACAGTGGCTAGCAATATGCCTACCCAGCAAAATACAGGACCATTGTTTGGTAAATTCTAGCTTAATTTAGGCAGAGCACATAAAACTGGCAGTGAAGTCATGACGGTATGGGTTACAGCATGCTCTAGCAACTACAGGGCAAAGTCTTCAGGGACACGCTGGTTACTAGCCAGTGGGAATCTGTTTGAACTGTTCTCGTTACTTCATTCAATCCAGTTAATCCAGGTAAACTGGCACATGCTACACACTGCTCTCCATGTCGTAGTTTGGACACCTCAGCACACAGGACTCTATTTCACCTTCTCTTTCTCCTTTCAACCTTCTTCCTGACTGCTGCATACATGGCTGCGATTTCTGTAATTTCTGTAAGGCTTGCTGGAACAAAATAGTCTTGGAAGTCACTGCTCCTCTATCAAATCTGACCGGGATTAGAAAATAGTCTCAGAAGTCGTTGGGAAGAAAGAAGGCACAGATACACAAATGTACATACGGCAAATGAGCACCTTAACTGTCTTTTCATTGGAAACCATTCCAAGACCTCATCATTCCTTGGATGCTTGCAGTTTTCTTCATTACGTATACAAGCATCAGTGCCTATTTTTGGTCTTTATCCTTAATAAGTCACAGTAAAATTGGAATCCATTTCACTACAAATTCTTGCACGTTAGGACACTATCCATCATGCCAAGAGAAGCACAATACTATCTGCACCCATTGTCCATAAGGGAGAGCAGGGATGCGTGCGTAAGTAAAGCGAGCCGTCTCATTTTCATCAATTCTCTCACCATGGTATTTCTAGTTCTTCACTCTATGTTACAGACTTAAAGGGACAAAAACAAGATCAAAGTTTACATTTCATTATCGTAGCACAAACAGTTTTCTGGGAGGTGGATTGTTTCTTTTTCATTTTACATTCCAGTGGAAATGTTCTCTGAAAAAACAGTTGCTATCTCTCTGACTATTCACAGGCTTAACTGAATAAAAACTGGGAATGGAACAGTAATGGAAAACAAGCAAAACAGGACACTTTTGTCCGTTCATTGCCCAAGCTGAGAGAAACAAAACTGGCAATTAAAGGAACTGTTCAGGGCGAGCCACCTTCCTTTTGCTTCCTCCTCTTTTAATCTACAGCCCGTGAGTCGTTCCTTTACTCATTGCAAAAGGTCCGTAATTGTAACACTGCCATATTCTCCTGGAAATCTATTTAAATGGCATATGATAGAAGCCATATGATAGAAGCTTAATTACATAGAGGGCATATGGAAGGCATATGACATAAGGACATATGGAAGGCATATGATAGAAGGGCATCCGAGGACATATGATGGAAGTCTAATTAATTGACAATACATTCCTCTCATCAGGGGGAGAGCTGGAATGCTATTTTGTTCAGAAGAAAAATATGCACATTGAATTATGGTTATTGTCAACTTCAATGTACCACTGACCATTCTGCTTTTTAATTATTATTCCTTGTTCTTTGGAGAAAGATAGATCTTTCGATTTACATATATGATTAACACATTTAACATAAAGCTAAGTTTGATAGCCACAAATGTGTGTGTTAGTACAAATATCCACTATTTTTAATCTTATAAAGTTCCCTTATACCTGTGCAAAGCAGATCTAAAAGGCTACCATCAAAAAAGAAAAGAGACTGTTTTTATTAGGGAGTTATTACCACCCATTTGTAAAGCTATTCCTAGAGAAGTACCAAAAAGGTATTTAAAAAAAAAAAAAAAAAAATCAACCCTTATGGAACAGCTCTGCGCTGGATGTGAGTCAAAGCAGCTTGTGGATTTACAGCTGAAAATTTGCACTTGCATCTGCAAAAAGATTTTTTTGGGGGAGGGCGGGAGGGGGAATAAGGTACTTCCTAAAATGTGCTAGAGAGATTCCTCTTTTTTAACTACCTGCATATGTTTAACGAAATACAGAAGCAGCATTGTGTTAGCCCTGATACTTGCCTTGTCCTAAGGAATCACGGACTTATAAACCACGGTAGTCATATCTATAACCTCTTGGAAAACAAGATGAAATAAAATCCCGCTAAACCACTCTTTGAATAGCTCATAATTGAGCACTGGGTAACACTCGAGAAACCAACAGCTTCTCTTCGCATTCAGTAAAAAGGATTTGCAGATACTAAAGTTTTTAAGTGCCATTGTACCAGAAAAAAAAAAAATCACTTTTCTGGGTTATTTAGATACCTTGAAATATTGTTATCATTTTCACACTTTTAGATTAGCCTCGTGAAATGAACCCTATGCCCACCCTTTTCTTTTATTCACTAACTTAGAAAGTTTACCCACTAGCAAACAGTCTCTCTTGTTTCTGAGAACTCAAGAACTCAAATACTCTTGCCAGAATTAGTCACATACCCAGTCAAAAGACGCAACGTAGCTCGTGTTCAGGGCCCTGACCAAGCATTAGGGCCACCATCTTCATCCAGGCCACCAGGGGACCTGAACCCTGAACACTGCCAACAGGAAGACCTTGACTCCTGCGTTCAAACTTTACTAGATAAACGCCAGAATTTCAGAGGGTTTTTTAGGCCTCAAATAGTTAGGCGAATAAAACTGTAGATTTCAATAGCAGCTAGGTATATTAGGCATATTCCCTGCATTTTAGACACGTAAGATACAGTAGAAACGTGGTCTTTTGCCCAGGACCGCAGGCTCACCACGTGCCTATTCTCCGCACAGCTCCTCTACAGAATCTGGGGTGGCTCCACAGCTCCTGAATCCAAACTGCCGTGAGGGAGAAGCAAACCACCTCCACGGGATGTATCCAGAAGCATCAGCCGTTGAAACACCTAATTCAATTGTACAAGCTCAGGAAAAAAAAAAACCCCTTCAGAATCACCATTTTAGCTGACTGTAATCACTAATGGATATTCCCTAAGAACAGCTCTCCCGAGGACTCTGTAGATTCAGGTACTTCCACAAAAACCCTTACAGGCTTTATCTGGAAGCATCAGCACCAGCCTCCTACGCTTCCTGAGAGACAATGAGCGTGCCAGGTCTCATACAGGGCACAGCCTTGTCTCACTCCTAGTGTCGAAGGAACTGCACCAGTCAAAGACTAATGGAAAGGGAAACCTGCTTACACATCTCAATAACAGACACAATACAGGAATGCTTTTCATGTTACCTTTGGAGACTTCTGATTGCTGACCGTGAAGGCAATAACACTGGTATGTTGCCATGGTGCTTTTTAGGAATGTTACACATTGAGCTGCTCGAATGCTAATAAAGGAAGACAAGCATTACTAGTCCACTGAATTTGCTAAAAACTCAATAATATAGCACCAATAGGTAAAAAAAAAAAAAAAACGCCGAAAGAATGAACATTTCTGAAGTTCTAGAGAGGCAGAAGGAAATAAAAGGTTTTCCAGCTCATCTTACCTGCTCTTTTCCTGTTCCATGTGTCCAGAGCAAACATTGCTGAGGAATTATGGTCGCTCATCACGCCGTGCTGTGCAAGACCCAAGGAAAGCTAGGAGGTTGTACAGTTATCTCCCTTGGTGTAATTCTAAACTATACAACCTACTACCTCAACCTGGATGCATGCAGTCAAAAATGCTGAAAGCTACCCACCACTTCACAGCCGACATAATGTCAGGGTTTCTAGTTAAAAAAAGTCCTCAAAATTCTCAGTGTACTAATATAGAAGTAATAAATGTTTTGCTGGTGAAAAGACACCAAAACCAAATGCAGCTCCCCACACTGCATATGTTAATAGATAAGACACAATAAGCCATGGTTATCACTGCGAGATACAGACAAGATCACGGTCACTTTTCACACAAGAAGGAATTTTGTCCCTGGCCAGAAAAATACTTTTCCCCCTCCACAGCAGATGCATCTGCGCTACAGCACAGAACACATACATACATTTTTTTAAAGCACTTAAAGAAGGCTTAGGATGAAATTTGTCCTAACGTGTCTTTTCCTTTTTGAACGCATATAATGTTGACCTTGGAACGCGCACCTTGGCTCCTGGATGTTTAAGGGATGATTGCAGAAGTGGGATTAGGAGAAGAACTGCAAAAAGGGTAGAAAGTTTTAAGTAAATTTTATCCTTGCATCAATCGCTTGTTAAGATTAACTATTTTAGAAACGCAACGCCGAGCCTCTCTCAGCAGGCAGAATAAGACGGTGTTCCCTTAACAAGGAACACGTTACATTTTTAACTTGTATTAGTTCACAGTCAAACAACCAGGATGTTATCGTTGTGACTCATTCCCATTACCCACCAAGGTATTACTTAAAGCAGTAGGCTGCCTATTTATTATGGCTTACAAACAGGGATTAGCATCTTAAAATATGCTAGTGCAGACAGTGGAACTGAATCAGCCCTGAGATCCTGCCTCTCAGGTGAATGCATCCTCAGGCACAGCAGCTCTGCGCTGGAAGGGGATTACAAGGGAATCAAACCCTATGCACGAGTGCTGAGCTGGGCTGAATAGATGGCATCTTGGTTGTTGCTGTTTTCTGAGGATGAAGTAGCATTGCTGATTACGAAAAAGCCAGCACCCTACCTTTACATTTGAAGCCCGACTAGAAATGAAGGAGGGAGGTGAGGAACAATACCACTTGTCAGAATTCAGCTTGCAACAGCAGAAGAATATCTGAAAAAAAACGATCTTTCTGCATGGTTTAAATGTACACGATGTTGATAGTATCAGTGGAATTTCTAATGACGCCATATTCGGTAAAGTTTACTTTGACCTGATAGGCTCTGTGGAAATGCAACATATTATTTTAGTTAACGAGACGGTACAGTACCCAAACAGCAGAGTCACTGTTAACCTTTTATCAGTTAGAACAGTGATCCAACCACAAATCTGGATAAGGAAACCATGGCTCTCTGGCTCCTGTACCAGGAGCTTTACTGCTGTCTAAAAGCATCCCAGTTCCTTGATACAACATCATCATCTTTCTACACTGAATATCTGTCCTCTGACATGGAATCCAATGATGTAACTCATGTAGGTCTATAGAAGCCAATGAACCTGTGTGCTCATTCAGGGTGATGGAAGACCTGGAATCCCACCCAATTTCTGTGTGACGTAAGAGACGTAACTCCCCTTTAGACTTTCAAAAATGTCCTATTTCATATTTTGCAGCTTTAAACTAAACCATTTCAGTATCACATGGCTAGGCTACTCTTTTTTTCTGCAACTTATCCTGGCGAGCATTTTCCTGTATCTCAAACTTGTCATGAATGTTAGATACTACATAAGTCAAAACATTTAAAAATTATTACCTATATCTGATCAGTTTAATTAAGGAAAGTAATGTTATCATCACCATTGCACTGAGACTAACACAGGCATGTCTTGCAGACCAGGTAGTTATAAGCAGAGCTGAGCAAAAAACTCTCCAATAATTTGATCCAAAATAGAAGGTGGATAAAAAGTGTTTTGTTTCATTTGTATCCTCAACTCAGTAAAGGTCCTTTTACAGATACAATTACAATAGAAAATTCCTTATGAAAAAACTTCTTACTCTCAACTTGTGCCTAAATAACCTACAATTTTCTCAGGTTGGCGAATGCCACTGTGACTGTTTTCTTCATGACTCTCCACCTCTCCTTGCTGCTCTTCCATCGCAACTTCAGCTTCCTCTTCATCACCACATTTACAAATCCTTGAGCTGTCAGCTCCGTGCTGGCACTTATTCAAAGAGCATTCTCGCTCCCTCCCCCGTCACTATATTGAGCCAGGGAGCTGTGCCCCGCTTGGCACACGTGCTTCTGCTCCCAGTACCAAGACCTGCTCCAAGGTGCCACAGCAGTGTCCAAGCACGAACTGCCAGGAGAAGGTCCTCACCGAGAAAATATTCTCCTCCAGGTTCCCATGTATGCCAACGCCTCTCTGTGCAAATGCGATGGCAATAAGCAAGTCTTTATGTAGACCCGTATGCAACCTATGCTCACTTTACAGGGTGATACAAAGAGACTTTAAGATAAAGTATTTTCTAAACACTAAAGCAGTTCCTGTCCCAGGGTCTGATATCTAACTCACCCTCTGGTCAATTTTTAGACACCTCTGCAGCCACCTGCACAGATTATCCTGGCAAATTTTCCCCGTTTATGAGAGCTTGGCTTCAGAATTACAGGTATTTTGTTCCCATCGCTTTGAGCTCAGATGAAGCTTGGACAGATGAAAGTGTATTTGCATCCCAGAGGAACTGTAATTTCAAGCAGAAAAAAGGTGTCACGCATCTAGTCATTCCCTCAATTAGAATATCTGCTATTACTGACGTGAAGTATTGAATTTAGGAATTGAGAGCAAGTATTAAAACAGAAGTCATTTAATTACCGTTACCTCTACACCCTCGCAACATCTATCAATGCCCGGCTCTTCCGTAACCACCCATGTACCATAAACATTCTTCTTCTGAGAGGAGAGCAAGAGAGATTCACAGCACTAGTGTCTATTAAGACTCTTTTGGTGGCATGAATCTCCATGTTTGTTTTCTGGCGGTTTTTGTCAATTATGTCTTTACCCAATTAGCACAATCATACCTAATTAGGTAATTAGCGTAAATATGTAATTTAATGACAATGTTCAATTACGATACGTATCAATGTCATAAAAGTTCCTATTAAATGTTGTGGTAGGGAGAACCGCGTTACGTGTAGAGCTGTGCATTCCTATATAAGTTCACGTGCCCCAGCGCCTATTGTTCCTCCACCCTTTTAGGCCTCTTGCTTTTTCGGAATCACAGAAATAATTCCACACTTCTGTGGACAAAAGGAAATCTCTGCCCCAGCCCAGCTAGTTTTATTTTAAAGCAACAGTGTAGTCGAAAAATTGTGTCCTTTTACTGAGCGTAACCCTCTGATTTCTAAAACACAGTAGCTGAAGTAAACATGAAAAAGACTGCTGTCTTATCACAGAGAAGACAGAATTCGTGTTCAGAGAATACTTATTTCCAAACGGAGAGGAAATGTCACTGTAACAGTTCTTCCCAGACAGATCAAGGGTTCCTGTCTCTAAAGTTAACCACAGCCCATGCCACTGACCTCAGAAGACATCGGATCAAGGTGCAAGCTTTAGTCTGGACTAGGAAGTTCTGCAGAAGCATCGCTTATTTTACTGCCTGTTCCCTTCATGGACTTCAGGCGAGAGAAGAATTCAGAAGCCTGCCTCCCCTACTCTACGCTACATGAAACCGAATTTTACATTTCATTTCCCCAAGAATGAGGAGAGAATTCAAATCCAGAACTGATTTTTGAGGATTGAATGGCTGGAATATTCCATTCCTTTAAAACATGCTTCAATGCAGAGCAGCAACTTAGTCATGATCCACAGAATAGCAGGGTTTCAGAGGGCAGACTATTCCCAAATAATGACAAAGAGGAGCCTCCTGCGTTAACGCCCTGCAGCTATACCATACTTTGCACTTACAGACCACTCCTATTGACCGCACAGAGATGAACAAGACAGTAAGGACACCAGCAATGGAAATTCAGTATGGATGTGTTCAAGAAAGCTGAATTTGATTTTGTTATTGTCCTCAGCAAAATCGTCAGCTGAGATTTGGCGTTGAATCTCTGTGGATGTGAATGATGGAGAAGAAGGAAGAACTCCCCTTCACTTTCAGATCCCAGGCAGGCCATTGCAGGGCTAGCCAAGGGGAGGGTGGAAAGCAGAAAATACTCATGAAGCAAACATATTTCCTTAAGCCACTGAGAAAAAAAATAAAGACCCAAATCCACAAATGATATTGTTCCAGTTTGAGGTCTGAAATCTTGTTTGCTAAATTTCAGCCTGGAGTGATCTTTTTTACAGCCGACTTTCATAAACCTCAGACAGGAGAGATTTTACAATGGAAATGCTGACATGATTCCTACTGGTCATCTCTCCCATTCAGCTTTACTTGATGAAACTTTGTTATTAGAACTTGGTTGAGATGAGGAACCTCAAGAGGTTCAAAGGTTTACTCTAGCTCAGAGAGCTCTCCTAGAAGTCTGGCAGACATGCTAAACAAGGCTGGAACTTCAAGAGTCTGCAAAATAAGGGAAGAACTCTCATCTGGGCTCAACTGAAATCCAGAGCAAGTAAATAGTTTGAAAGCTATCCAAAATTTTTCAACACATTACAAAAATGGTCTCTGCCTCAACTTTTAGCAAGAGTTACCGCAATCTGAAGATTTACTCAATATTACATTTCAATATCTGGTACTTTCTAGGGGAAGGGTAGCCACGCTCTCACTCTGAACCAAATAGAGCTTTCTGCCAGCAGCTGGAGCGCAGCATCAGCTCTGGGTTAGACAACACATGGCACGGACGCTCTGTGCTGGGTCTAAGGATGGACCACAGGGATGCTGGCGGGCAAGGGGGCACAAGCTAGCAAGGGCTGCAAGGCTGATGACTCTAATTGACCCCAAAACCTAGGGTTGTTTTTTTTGCTTAGCCCGGGATTGTTCTGTGGTTGAGCAGCGCCCTGTGCTTTTGGTGGGAAGCTCAGTAAGCCCAGGTTGAACGCTCTTGTTCGAGATTCTGCACAGCATGATAAGGAGCCAGAGCCAAGGCTGGTTTCACAGGCACACTGAAAAATAAAGGAACTCATCGGTCACTGCCAGGCAGCTGCACCAAAACTTGGTGCCACTTCCAGGGTGGCATGGTGAGGCTGTATTTCGTCATGATACTGCATACCTACAAGTAAAGGCTCTGCAGTCCAGCTGGAGCACGCATCCTCTCCTCCTTCAGATCGCTGTGGCCAATACTATTTATGTGATGCTCCTAAGCTATGGCAACTTCCTGGCTCAAGGGCAGGTGTCTTAGTCTTGGATTCCTCCCCTAAGAACATCCTCTCCTTATTTTCTCTCTTACTGATTAAAAGCAAATAAACAAAGAGAAAAAAAAAAAATCAGATTACTGAAATAGTTATTTATCTGCCTTTTAAGAGTTTAACCAGATTTGATTATCTGAATAAGAGTATTTGGATACGGTTCAAATTCCAGGGTACACAATTACATTCTGCTTATCATGAATCCCATTTGCCACTGCATATGGTTATTCTAATTACCCGAATGCTATTGTGTGCTCCTCTGCTGACAAGGGCTCACTGTGCTCCACACCAGAAGAGACTGGGAAAACGGGGAGCACACAAACATAGTAATTCTCACACCCCAGCAGATACTGCGCAACATGCTTGTCTGCAACGGACCTTACAGGTGCTTTCAGTGAAAGATGTCAGTAACAAAAATGAGAAATGGTCGTGTTATTTTGAGGGAGAAAGACATGATTTACCAAATCTGGAGAGGGGGAAGAAAAAAAAAAAAAAAAAAAAGAGAGGAGTTTGCTTTGGAAAAGCTTTGGTTTTCTTCTGCAGACAAGAACTACTGCTTCTGGTTTAAACTGTAACTCTGGTCAAATGAAACACAACCGTAGTAAAGCCTCCCCAGATGCAGATACAGCCACGTAGTTTCACAGGAGGCATTTTTTTTCCTCTTGGGAGGTACTAAAGCAACGACTCTGCCTATTGCTAGAGAAAAGGACTGCATTAATTAAGGTACCAATTTTTGGAGAGGATATTGGGACTTTTTCATTTCCCCAAGGCCCTCCTGGTACTTTCTACACGCAGGTGCTCTGGTTTGTTTCCAGCTGCAGTAACTGCCTTCTATTGCTTTAAGTTCCCCTGCAACATCAAACTGGGTGAAGTATTCGGTACTTCCTGCCCTTAGCAATTTTGCAGCGTGTCTGTGCACTGTTATGCAGTCGCTGTGCTTCAGTGACAGATGAAGAGATCTCTGTGCACTCTGTATGGCACTTGGATCAAAGCTGCTGCATAAATGTAAGCTCCTTATCAAAAAAGTGAGGAAAAAAAACCCAACACCTAAGAAACGTACAGGTAGAAGCTCCGCAGACTCCAATTAGTTTTTTCCATCCTAAAGGGAAGACACATTTCAAGGTTCTTCCCATCATTTTGTCAGACTCCAGTTTCGCTCTAAAACTTAATGAAGTGCGGTGAAATACAACCAACAGAAAAGAAATACAAATTAACGCTGAAAACACAATACGGTTCTTTTGAAAAGGCTGAGCTGAAAAACAAAGGGGCGGGGGAGAATATTGGAGGCTACAGTTCAAAAGAATAGGGGGTAGATTAACAAGAAACAAACCAAAATGAATTTTAAAATTTAGTAAAACGTAAGAGGAGAAGGAGGGGAGGGGAAAGGCACATGAGCTAGCGGCAGGAAGGCAGAAGTTGGAGCCAGGCCATCCCAAGTACTAACTTTGGCTCAGAGAGCGCAGCCATAGCAACATCAAGCAAACAGGTACAGTGAGAGGGCACTTCAATACCAAAACCCAAATTACAGGTAGCATCGTGGCAAGAAGCCACGCCGTGCTCAGAGAAGCGATGCTGGTACTGCTGGCGGAAGCGCTGACTCTACCTATGCCCACCGTGGCATCCTCTCTGCAGAAGACACCAGTGCTCAAGAGGCTTCCTTGGGCACCTCTGCCCTGTCCCATAAAGCAGAGGCCACAGCGTCTCCAAGCTCACGTCAGGCTGAGCTGACGCATGCCCACGCAGCGGCACAGCTACCCTTTTTCTTTGCCAAGCGCCGGAACACCAGAAGCAACCAGCTTAGCCTGAGAATATAACGCGACGGTTCTCCTCACCGCAGCGCAGGGCCTGCACCTTAGCCCCGTTTCTGATGGCACATTTCTAAAGTTTGCCGTGTTTAGATCAAGCCTCTCACCAAAAGGAAGAAAAAAAGAAAATGTTGGATATCGATTAGCAGGTCCCAACATAGTCAGTGAGAAACTACACTAAAATATTTTTAAAAAAAAAAAATCTGTGTCCTCTTTCCGCTTCTTTGATTCAAATATTGATTTTCTAATCCAAAAATATGCTTTCAAACCCAACTGTGGCAGCTCATTTTGCGACACATCTGCCCAATTCCCCTGCCATGGGCTTTTGGCACTCTCAAAGCAATGTCACCTGAAGTGCCAGCCTCTAGAAACATCCGCGACAAATTCCAGGCTTTTCTCAGCATATTCTGCCAGAAGCCTGATGTCTCCAAATGGCTTTACAGAGAAGAGACCACCATGCAGAAATACATATTGTATTGGGAACTGGGTTTGACCAGCTCATTTCTCTTTGGAGGTTAGACTAAATGAGCCAATACTTCCTTTATAGCCATAAACATAAGGATCTAATGCAGTGAACTTTCACAGCATTTAAAAAAAAAATAAAATAAAAAAACCACCAACACAGAATATTAACAGCCCCTCTGGGAAAAAAACAATTTTTACTGTCACAGTTAGATGCAATCTCATCCTGCTTCTATCACAACCCATGAGGATCCCCTACTCATTCCACTAGGGATGAAACAACGTCCTCTAGCAAAGCCGAAGCGGAGGCAGGAACCAGCATCACGTCCCAAAGGAGACCTTGACTCAAGGTCCATATTCTGGGTAGTATCCCACAACTGGGCTTCCAAGGGACCTCGCCTGAAAGACATTTATCCTTCCCCCTCCTCAGTCACCTCTTAGTGTCTGTTTTTTGAAAAGCCAAAACGTTCCTTGTGGACACCTATGGAGCTGAGACGGGAATGGGGACGCCCCGCGTTCAGGCTGGGCTGTGGCAGAGGTAAGCACACACCTGAAAAACAGCTGCGCTGCACGACAGACAGCCCAGCAGCAAAAGTTCTTCTGGAAACCACGCACCTACTGCAGTGCAGCTTTTATACCTTAATTTCCTATACGTGCCGGAGGGGTATATTGACCCTGTACCCAAATGCATGGTCACACAAAATGCCAAATTGTACGTTTCGTTTTCTTTTTTAAAAGCTGGTTTCAATCCATAGGGAGAAAGAAGAGTAGTTAGACTGAAATTTTATTAGCAGAAGCCTTCTTTGACATCGTTTTGTGCCTCTACAGTAAACAGAAAACACATAGAAAACCCTGGAAATTCAGCAAGGAAGAAAAAAAAATTTTTTGGACTGCAGCAGTGTGCGTTAAACCAGCCAAGTCCAAAACCAGAGAAATTTAAAAGTGGAAATGCAGACCAAAACTTTGGTAGAATTAACACTGAAAGCTGCTGGAAAGAAACAGTCAGACTTTATTCTGAGTTTACGGTCTAATTATTTTTGTATAGAATCTGTATATTGGGGTTTTAAAAAATGACTTTTTAGAAAATAATTGTTCCACTTTCACAACTCAAAAACGTTAGTTTTACGCAGCAGGTTTTATACTGCCTGCTTACATGGTGAGGTTTTCTCCTGCACTACCACTTGTTTTTGGAGTTTACAGCATGATTATTTTCCCTTTAAAACTATTTTAAAAGACATAAATACCATGAAATTGGAAGGAATGAGATCCTACAATAAACTAATTTTTGAGAGAGAATAGGAGTCGGGGGGCCAATACCCTGCTCTGTTACAGAGCTGCAAGCCTGCAGTACATCCAGGGATTCCAAGTTACTTGATATAAAGGCGAACAGAAGCCTGGGTTGCCCTCACGAACAAATTGCCGCCACTGAGCAAAGAAAGAATGGATCCACGTTACTTTATAAACGAAACAATTTTATCTGCTTCTCAACAGCCTCAGAATTCAAGAGCGTAAGAAGACTCCCCACCATGTCCCATAGCCAGACCCATGCGTATCGTAGCTGAGATTTAATTTCTTCAGTCTGATGTCAAGTAACTCCCCCGTCCCATTTCACTCAGGCACAAATGAGTTGCTGGTTTGCACGAGTGTATTTCAACACTAACCAAAGCTGAAAACTGATATGATAATTGCAGAACAAGATTTGCGGCTCTAATTTTATATTTCTTAAAACAAAAGAAGGGAGGAGGGAAGAAGGCATTAGACGAAAGACACCAAGTTGAACATCGTCAGTTTAAACACACGAACACAACACTGTGCACTCGCCAGACAGACACATACCTATAGATACAAGCTTGTGTGGAATATGACCACAAGTTCGGATCTACGGGTTTGTGGCAACAGGCAGGGATCTCTTCTGTACTTTGCTAGGTTTGGGGTTTGGTTTTGTTTTTAAAGAGGAAAACCATTTCTGCAAATGAAATTTCAGAGCTGTTAGTAAGCAGCAGCCTTCATTCTCCTCAGCACCTTAAAACCCCTCCTTTGGAGGAGGAGGGGGGAGACTTGCTTGTTGACTTTGCTATAACATTAGCTCTGTTGCTACAGTTCCCTTCACTCCCATGTAACCCTTTGAAAAAAAAATCAGCAAAATAAAACAGATTTTTAAAATAAACAAAATAAAGCAGACCCGTGTTTCTTTCTCCTAAGTACTTTGCTGGACAGAATTACCGATGATTACACAGTACTGAAGAATTAACAGCCAACGTTGGAGGTATATCGCCAACAGTGTACAAATTATCAAACAGCAAAGTTTTTGTATGCAGCCAGAGTTGCAATCCACATGCATACCCCCACCCCGCAAAAAGCTGTCTTGTTTCCATTCTGGCAGCCTGGTTAAAATAGACAGAAGAAGCAACTGCGTAAGAGTTGTTTTAACTTTCAGAGAAGTCGTTACTGGTCTGGGGTTCTATTTTAATTTTATTTTTAAAGAACAAAAATCCTTTCAGTGTGCTAACCAATCTAGAAATTTCCCCTAACTCCAGCTCTCTGCTGTCTCACTGCACTTCTTCCTAACATGACAGAGACAAATATAAAACTTCTTTAGGATTTTTCTAATAAGTCTTGAAAAACAGTTGTGGAGCCAAGTTTTGCCACTGCAAGCAAGAAGCGTCCCCTCCTTCCCATGAAGTGTCCAAGTTTTCTTTCCCGCGTAACTAACGTTTCCCATTAATGACATTTTATTGGGTGGGCAACTGGTGGGGAATTAGGCTGAAAAGCAGTGGGGCTGTAAGCTCCACGTAGAACTGGTGAACAAAATCAATGAGATTAGTTGTTGCTTATAGCGTCACAAAATTTTCACTTTCTACCTCTTCTCTTTCTTCAGAAGATAAACTATCTAAATGCAAGCTAATATTAGTCTCTACAAAATGAAACAGTCAATACTCAGAAAATAATTTTGCTATTTGGATGCTTTTAGAAAGTACCCTCACTTTTTGTGTAGGTTCTTAAAATAAATCACTTCAACCTTTCCAGCCTAGTAAGTATGCAATTAAAACATACAATTTTCCTTTATTGGAATTACTGTTTGGGCTGGGTTACAAGAAACTCCTGTTCCCTCCAGTAACAGAGATGTTAAACTTTCGCCGTCTGTCCAAAGGTTATCTAAATTGATTATCTAAATTCAGATTCCTACGCTTATACTCCGATACCTACCTTAAAAGCGTCCAGCTTTTCCAAAGTTTTCAGCACCCAAAATTCATACCAAGAGCAGGAGCCTCAGGGGTTCGGCGTCTTTGAAAAATCGGGACAACTTTTATGTTGGATCCTGAATGCAATTTAGGAGCACCCAGAATTCAGCAAGCTCTAGCCCTGCAATAATTGTGCAGCGGTCAAGGCAGTGGGTCAGGGAGCACGTGGTCCTGCAGACAGAACAGAGTCACATCATGCACAAATACACGTATTGTGCACTTCTTTGGAACAGAACTGCAAACGGAATACAACAAATGTTACCCTACCAAAAATAACCCAAGCCCTCCAACTACAAAGCTCATTTATTTCAGGGAACCTAAGATTAAAATTCAAAATTGTCTTTTGGCCCTTCTAATAGGGTCTAATAGGCAGAATATTAGGAGCCAGTAAGAGTGCTGCTGCACGCACCAGCATTTCTTACCATGGCAAGGAATTTTTCCATCAGACTTTTGCATGTCGCTCTCATGCTATAATGCAATACTGCATAGCAGAGAGTACTTTCTTTATGAGTATGTTCATTTTGACCCCAATATCCTTTACATTAAATGTATGTATATGGAGGTAAGCTAATTTGCATGTCTGCTGGCAAAGAAATACTTTTTTTTTTTTCATATGAGAGGAAAAAGTAATGATCTCACCGAAGTACACATGCTATATGGAGGTTAAATTTTTCCTAGGTTTCCCCAGTTCCAAAACTTTTTTCCCCTTTAATAGCTCACAATCTTATTTTCTAACCACTGGGATAGTTCAAGTCCTTGAAGGAAACCAAGATGTAACATCTGGGTGGCCTGTACGTACCTCCTCGTGGTACAGGACATGTGTCCTCAATTCTGACTGGTCTGAATGGAAGTTGCAGGCACCCAACGCACTTCAGCAACTGTTCTTTCTTACTGAATTATCGCAGCTCTTCCCAGAGACACAACCGAGCCAGACCTTCTAAGAGCCCATCACATGCTTGTAAGGGCAGCTGTTAGGTGGTGACCCACGCAGAAAATACGCCCTTTATTTAAGTTGCCTAAACGAGGGCCGATCTCCGCTGCAGTTCTGGCCAACCATCTCCTTCTCCCTTGCTACCTGATTGGCTTTTAGTAAACAAAAGGCAAGAAGGAGTGTTAGGATCCATCGCCATAGCTTCAGTTGTTAAAAAAGGAAAGAGAGAAAAAGAGAAAGCAGCACTAGCTATCTCTAGAAAAGCACCTGTGTACGTCAAATAAATCACTCAAGCAGGTCCCCGCTATAAATCTGATCGACCACTTCTGCATTCCTGTGACCCCGGAGGCACAGAGATTCCGTTCAGTGGCACCTGTATGCTGTAAATTACAAGTACCCAGGAACCAACCTACTCCTTTTCATACCTTTTGGAAAACAAACTCATGGACAATTTTTGAGACAGTGAACTGATAAAGGCAGCAGCAAATGAACACAGTTTTGTTTTTTGGAAGATACGGATTTTTTTTTTCTTTTTTAAATGAGCACGGCTTTTTTAAAGATTAATTTCACTTACACGAAATATATTCAGGGAGATTGAATGAGAGCCGTAGATTACACAAGATCTGGGTTTTGAAACACTTCCCTACATTGATTAATCATACAGCTATTGTACCTTTTGAAAACCTGATGAATATATACACAGTGGCAAAAAAATCCATGACAGGCAAACAAATCAATCATCTTCACACTGTATTTGTCTAGAATGCTAAGATCATAAACAAAAAGTTTCAACCTGTACATTAAGGATCACATTATTTATATTAAGGATTGCGATATCCTCATACTAAGGATACTTTGCTTCGCTATTAATTTTATAATATGTCAACGATCACAGGATCAACAAGGCTTTGGTGCTAGAACCTGGGACAGCCAAAAAAAGTACTACACTTTCATTAGTACTAACCCAGTGTCAGACCTGCATTTTATAGATTTATAGCCAGAGGAATATAGAAGGAAACATGGAGAAATAAAGTCTCTAAAGACATAACATTGGTTTTGGTCTGTGGGTGGTATTCTTGCAAACCACAAAGCATAAATGCCCTGTCCAGGAAAATCGATCATTATGGAATGCATTGTGTGCCTGAGT
This sequence comes from Burhinus bistriatus, assembly GCA_013397275.1. Taxonomy (NCBI): domain Eukaryota; kingdom Metazoa; phylum Chordata; class Aves; order Charadriiformes; family Burhinidae; genus Burhinus; species Burhinus bistriatus. The sequence goes on along the minus strand of VYXH01009255.1, from coordinate 1,095,011 downwards.
AAAAAGCTGTTTGCAGCCATTTCATACTTCTACCACGAAAATAAGACAAATAAGAAACACGACTGCTAAATAATTCCCATTCTTTTCCCCCACCCCTTCCTCCCAGTTTTAACCCCAACCTATTTAGGCCTATAAATATATATATATTCATATATACATATATACACACACACACACATACATTCTATCTTAGGTTTAAAGACCTGTATCAATAGATTTCTGTGCTCCAAATAATTTTAAGAAATTATAAGGAAAAGGAAGATACTGACTGGAGAATATATGAGAGACCAAATTACCTCAGTAGCAGCATTTTACAAGATTTCTTATCGAATGTGCGCTGCCATGTTGCTAGGCCCAACTCTTCAAGGAACGCGTTCTGGAAGACAAAATATTTATGGATACTTTCATGGCATATTTTCAAGACACGGATTTTACCTTTATATATCCAGAGGCTACAGCTTTAGAAGCAAAAGGACAGACAAGGTCCTAAGAGAGAAACTACTCCCCCCTCCTGATACCCCAATTTTAAAAAACAATTTTTGGAAGATTATTTTCCATGTTACACCTTGGATCAATCCACTCCTGCCCTCCCCCACACAATGAGTTAAATCTGTGGAAATAAAACATTTCTTGTAACACAAACATTTAAGAAGTTTGCCAATTCTATTACCACCAGAGCGATTAAGAAAAATAAAGCAACGTGGAGGCTGCAACAGCAAATGCATTCCCTGCTAGTTAGTAACACGCATCAACTTCTTAAACTGATTAGTTATCATACACAGATCCTTATCCAATTAAAGTTTGATAAAACAGAATCAAATAGGAGGATCGTTACCTGCTTTTGAGAAGGTTCACCAAGCAAGCATTTTAAGCTTTTTGACTCTTTTAACACTGATACAAGGAATAATTATTTCTCTCTGCCGATGCGATTGTTAAAAGAAGAGAAACCCCGGATTGTGGTGGCTTCGTGGATGCTATTCTTTTTGCACCACAGCAGGATTCTTGGCTGCCAGTCCAAGCTGCTTTCACTTGCCAAGTTTTAAGATGCCGGTTTTGCCTTTCATTTTATTGTTCCTTTCGCAACGTTAAAGACCGACTTAAAAAACCATGCACAGCTGCTATCGGGAAGGGGGGGGAATTATTTGAATTTTGCACAAGAATGGAGATGAGGAAGGAGCGCGCTGTGATGTAACCACAACGACACCCACAGAAATATTTCCAATATTGGGGGGGACGGACTCACGCTCCGAATCCTGGCGTTTTCCTACAACACAGTTGGGATCTAGTGTAAGAGAAGGAAATAATAAAAACGCCCAGACCCACGATCAACCGTAGTCACATTAGAGGTGGAGGTTGATACTTCTCCCCCCCCACCCCCCCACCTATTTGTTCCATCCACTTTCTGCGGCTTAAGACTATTCTTTCTCATTGAGGATTTCTTCCAGGGGGTGCAGGGAAGCAGAGGTTGGGGAGCAGGCTAACAAAAGGATTCCCCCCACGCACGGACTCCTACCCCACCCTTTGCCTGCTTCCCTCTGATAGGAGTTCACCCATCCCCAAACATCACGGCCTTTCTTTTGACGCAATGCCACCGGGAAGAGACTCGGCATCACGGCGCAAAAGCTTCCATCAAAATTCAGTCCAGGGCTGCGAATTCTTTCATCAAACACATTCATTTATCGTAAGCGACTGATTTTTTTTAATTTTTCTTTTTTTTTTTTTTTTTTTTTTTTAAAGATTCANTTTTTTTTTTTTTTTTTTTTTTTTTTTTTTTAAAGAGCTTGTGTAAAAGGAAGGTAGGAATAGATTTTTTTAAAAAAACCAACTTCTCTGTAGATGAGTCGATTTATTTTATTTAACACGATGTAGCAACAAAATTATTGGGACTGGTACCGAGGCTCAAATGCATTTAAATGAACAAACAGCAACAAAAAGTTGGTTGTGAGCCTTCTTAGACTTTAACTAGCTATTAAAGGCGTACCCCCGGCTTATGCTTAATATACATTATAAAGTACAGAACGATAGAACTCTTCCATCGGACACACACGGAGTCAGTCTGAACAACCACTTCTTGATACAGATGTTGGAGGGACTTATACTTCATATCTGTGTAAAGAAAAGTCCCGCTCAGACACGGTTCCTTGAGTTACCCGTGCAGACAGAGCTACGCGCAGGCGGAATGCGGACAGGGCAGGCAGAATGGCTGGAGACGACTGGTTTTCACAGTACATAGGTGACTGTTTAGACAGCCTGCAAGCCAGAAAATGGAAGCTGTTTCAAACATACAATAATCGAGGGTGAAAACAGCTCTGACACCAGCTGTTATACGTGCAGAGGTTTATGGCTGACTTTACAGCAGAACTGACTGCAACCAGCAGAAGATGAATACACCCCCGGTATTTCATATTGTAGGAGAAAAAGAGACAGACTACAGACAACTTAAAGTTTCTATGAAAACCAAGAGCCTTAAACAAAAGCAGCGTGAGTTAATAAGGGGGAAAGAAAAACAGAAGCTTTGTTCTAAAGTGGAAGCATAAGATGTGAAATTTCAAAATCAGATGGCTTGGTCTGTGATTTCTTTCACTTAAATGAATTGATCTGTTGCTAAACTGCTGCTCTTGTGCCAAGAAACTTTTAACTCTTTCAGCTCAAACCTCCCCCTGTTTTGCTATTTTCTCTCTCCTCCAAAGCATACTAAGATTGCATCAGAAAGCAGAAATTAAAAACGAAGTGGGAAATAAAAAGCAAGAGCATAAAAAGAACGGGGGAATTAAACCCACGAGCACATGCAGAATACAAAAGAGCCACGATATGGAGCGTATCGGTGCTTCGTTAGAACTTCTACTGTATAAACAACGTGATTCTTGTTCTTACAACGTTGCTAGAACTTGGAAAGGAGACAGAAAGGCCTTCAACCTTCACAATTCCACATACAGCAAGAACTCCGGGGCAAACCCAACAGAAACAGGGCTAGCAGCAAGAAAAACAACAGAATCCCTGACCTAATTCATTGCAAACATTCACTTACCGAGAATGCCTTAAGCATTTCCAATAGAACCCCCTTTCCTATGCATGTTCGTCTATGTGAAAAAGAACAAAAAAGCAAACTGAAAAGCTCTCAAAACAACCCAAAAGATAACTGCTTTGCTAAAATTTGGGTGAAAGTTCCTAGTGCTTTTCCCTTTTGTTTTGGATTTGTTTTGCCCACTTAAAAAAAAAAAAAAAAAAAGGAATTAAAAAATTTGAAAATAGACAAGTTGCAATTAGATATAATTCCGGGGGAAAAAAATATTTATGTGTAGAAGACAAAAAAATGAAAAAACAAAAAAGATATTTGTATATGTATATATCTCCCACTTTCCAGTTCTGCTGCAGTTCCCCCTAAACTGCTGCTGCTTGCTCCAATCTGCTGCCTGCTTAACAACGGAATGACAGGCAACATCTGTTTGTATAGAAGCCAAGATCAAGCCTTCAAAATTTTTTTTTTGGCTCAGTTTCTTTTTTTCTTCCCCCCACCNAAGCTTTAAAAAAATAGAAGTAAAAGAAAAAGTAAAAGCGCACAGCAAGATTTTGAAAGCAACTCAAGTGAGGCAGCAACTATTTTCCCTTGAGTTATTTCAAGGTACAGTACTTCGAGGATAACTCTTTCCTCTCTCTCCACCCGCCGTCACCTCCTCCCCTGCTCTCCCCACCCTACATCCTCTCTCTTGCCCCATGCTATTAATAAAGTATCACACAAAAACTGGGGGGGGGGAAAAAAAAATCAAACGTACC